>JABCMJ010006253.1:0-11927 GCA_014822125.1 Arbutus unedo
GTTCTTTTGTTTGCCTTCACACATATGCAGTTTCGTATTCAATGATCGGATGAGAGTCTTTTGATTTTCAAACCTTCCTTCCAACACTTGATTGATTTTTTTCAACCCAATATTCTCTACCTCCAATGCCTTCATTTTCTTGTTGACACTTCTTTTATATTTTTCTCATCTTTTGCAAGTGGAGGAATTACTCCATGTGAAGAAATTGAACTCATGTTTAGACGAATAATACAATCACGCGACAATCGATTATAGGGGGCATTATAGTATCAATGAGCTACTATGGTACATTTCCTTAGTTGAATTGAGCAACTTGTAGTCCAAAAACGTTCAAAGGGGTAAGGTAAAACAAGGTAATGGTTGGAGGGGGTAAAGTATAATTAACCCTAAATATTTTAACAAAATCAGAATGTGAAAAAATAATTAAAGTACTCATTCAAAATAGTAGAATATGCTCATTACATTTTAGTTATCTAAAGTAAACTAAAAATTGCAATTATCAACCCTGATCAAACATGGCTCGACCGTCAACAAAATATTGTATAAGCTCAACATCCCAAAAATACATCATAAAACATATCATTGCTACATACATATCGAAAAGAAATACAACTAGATTTAACAATTACTAAGCAATTTTCATCTCCACCCTAATTATGTAAAACTTGCATCAACATCATTAACACATATTATGTAAAATTTACTAGTGTGCTATGTTTTTTTTGGTACTTCGGAAATGGACTAGTTTGCTATGATTAGTTGTATTCACTTTTATGAAGTAAAAACCAGTTTTCATTGTATCACGACCCTATTCAACATTTTTATGCTTATGTTGCTGACATCTATATTTAAGTTCAAATGGTGTAGCTGAGGACAAGTGTTAAAGCACAAATCTAATTTATCACCATTTCACACAATATTAAATTCAACGGTCATTAATATCACTCGACGATCATCTGATCACGATCCTCACCTTGTTACATCGTTTTGCTAATATTCCTATTCTCCTAGAGATTCGGGACACCGTTTGAACTATTTATCTTTTATAATCATACTTCTTAAATTGAAGTCATTATATGACTTATTAATATAACATTGTATTTACTTGTTCAAATGTGATTCATGCATAAACAGGTCAACGAACATATTTTACATACTAAAAGAACAAGTCATTGTCAAATCGGGATTTAAGATCAAGTATGCACCGAGCACACCATTCTAAATTTGTGGTTTTATAATAAAATGACAATGGCTTATGAGACTTCCTAATTTTTACGAGACAATATAGTCCAATAAATATGGACTAAAATAAAAACATTTACTTGAGATTTTAAGTTTTCTCTTGCAAAAAACATGCTATTTATGACCAAAAGTAACGAAAAATACGAGCGCATATTCCACTTTTCCTTTTAAAAGGTACAATATGTTTGTCACACACTCTATGTATAGTTAAATATGTCATACATATAATTAACTTGAGTAATTTTATCAGTTTGTCGTGATTGGAAATTTATGAAATAATAACGATAGTAGTAAAAATCTATGTTTTGTTAAGCAATTTTGAAAAGTACTATTGTAACGGAGTTTCACATTTTGTTTGCACAATTTATTTTTATCCCTTTTCATATTATATGATAGATATCATTATCTCACATTTGAGGTGACATTAGGTGCATCAAGTTCAACAATTTAGAAGCTTGGAGGATAGAACTTTGAACACGAGAAGGAAACAAATCATTTTCATCAAAAGCTAAAATTACCAACATCTAACTCATAACATTACCCCCACATAAATAGTAAAAGAAAAATGAGAAGAAAAAAATTCATTCGAAGTATATTCGGAATTCTAAAAAATACATCATTTGTCATTGATACATAAAACACAAAATATAATCAAAGTTATATAACATAAATCGAAATGAACAAAATTACATAAGTTGTAGAACCAAAATGTAAATAAATACGATACTGAATTGAGTACCGTGTATACACAATCTCTTTAAAATTGATTTGCCCCCTCATTGTAGGTGTTGGAGGATCACAATTAATGTTCGTCTCCTAGGATAAAACGGCTCAATCGAACATAGGAATACCGACCTTTGTCCGTTTGTCTTTTTGTATAGTTTTTCGTCAAATCTTTTGAGTTTTCTCGTTCACATCGACTAGAAGAATTAGAAAAATATAAAAAACATAGATTAAATTAAAAAAATTCAGATAAGACGAAGCTAAAGATACTAAAAATTATCTTTTTCAATTTTTGTTCATCTTTAGTTAATTTTTAATACATTTGCTCATTTTTTATTCTTTTCGTTAAAATAATTGATTAGTTAGTTTAAAAAATTCACGAGAACGCCAAGAAAATCAAATTCAACTCTATGTAAGATAGCCACAGTAAGATTGAGCAATCGACATGATATATTTGTTTACATTCCAGGCGAATGTCATAATTTGTAGGAGCATTCAATGGTCTTAATAAGAGGATACGGAGTGAAAAATTTATCTTGTATGAAATTCTATTGTATTTGAGAAGTCAAGAATTTATTGAAAATTTTAAATCGAAAAAGACACAGAGTCAAATATGGCGTGAAAAATCCAAATCGATACGGATAGAAAATGCCTTTGGAACTAATTTTTTTCGTTCAGTATAAAACAAAATTGATAATTTTTTAAAAACATAATAACATTAATACAAATTAATTTAGGGCAAATGAGACCTAAATCTATATTTATTATATATTATATTTGGGCTAAAAGTGGAAAATAAAAGACAAGAAAAAGGAACAGGAAAACAAAAACACAGCCCTCTCCTCCTCCCTCTTCCTCCTGTTTGCATACACATACACATTCAAAACCCCCGAACGAATCGTTACAATTCAAATCGAATACTCTAACGATCATCTGCGTTCTAGACGAGGGGATTGAGATTCTTCGATCTAGTCGTTCGATTTTATCAGATAAAAGCTATTTATTGGCAGTTTTCAATTTACTTTGGGTCTGTATCCGTTTTTGGTTTTAATGTATTGTTGATCGAGTTGGGTTTTGACGAGGGATTTTGATTCTGTGGACTCAGTTGGGCTTATGTATTTTTTGAAGTTTTATTGATGTAGAAGTGGTATGTTGGACTTCAGGGAAAGTGGGTCATTAGGGTTAGGGTTCTGGGTTTAGGGTTAGGGTTTGTCGGTTTTGGTTTTTGAGATGGAAGATATTGAGCTTGAAGAAGGAGAGGCTTTCTATCTCCAGGATGACTCAAACATGGACCCTGACATAGCTCTCTCTTACATTGTAAGAGTTTCATTCTATGATTAGGTTTCATTGTGTTTTCCTGGCTGATCAGTTAGGGATTGGAGGCTTTTTCTTGACTGTAGAGTTTAATTTGGAGTGCACATTGATGTTGCTATTAACTGGTTTTAAGGTATATACATTGGCTGTGTGAAAGCGATTGCATTCCCAAGAGTTTAATAATGGTTTTGTTACAAGAAGGTTCATTTTATGTTCACTGGGTTGAGAGAGTATCATATTGTTTCTCGAAGCCAAAACATGTTTTTGGTTTTGGTACATTGTCAAAATGCCATTATTTGGCAATGTTGCTCCTAAGGTTAAAGAGAGATTTTTTGAGAAAGTTGGCTACTTGGCTCGAGCCAAAATATAAGTTGGCACCTGATTTTGCTTAGGGTAGGAGATGTGTTATTTTTTTTTTTTGGCGAGACTGCATAATGGTGTTGGCAAAGGAAATGTTGTAGGGTGGAGATGCTTGAAATACTAAGTATTGAAGGCTTTTTCTCGACTGTAATATTCGATTGGACCACAATTTGACACTGCTACTAAGTGGCTTTAAGGTCTATTAATTGTTGGTGTTTTCATGTAACTACTTGATCCCAATCACTAAATGAACATGGTAAACACGAGCTTGTGTGATGTACCCTAGTTGGCTTTAGATGTACTGTTTGAACAATTGATACGAATCTAGTTTGCCCAGTGGAAGAGATGACAGAAGTAAGAATCTGGTCAAATACATTCAAATCAGGGTAAATTTTTTTCTTCGAAAGAAATATACAGAACTAGTTACATGCTGAATGTGTGTTACTAGAACATTAAGGGAATTTGGAGAAGTAGGAAAATCAGTGTTTGTTGTAATGTGCCTCAAAGTAATTAACTTGGTAATCTGTATCGTTGTTATTTTGATTCTATTCTGTTTTTTGATTTGGTTGGGGTATGATAGGTCATGTTCACAAGCAAATGTAAATTTCACAGATCAAGTTAATGTTTTAGTATGTAGTTTGTTTTGTCACCAGCAAGCTTTTGATTTTTTTTTTTTTGTCTTAATACTTACTTTATGTTCACTGAAGGATGAGAAGCTTCAGAATGTGTTGGGCCATTTTCAGAAAGATTTTGAAGGTGGGGTTTCGGCGGAGAATTTGGGTAAGTAACCCCTAATGAAACTTTTAATATCACGACGAGAAGAATAACTTCTTCTTCTTCTCCAATATGATGTATTGGATTACTCATCTTGGTAGGGGCAAAATTTGGTGGGTATGGTTCATTTTTACCCACTTATCAGCGTTCTCCTTTGGTACGGCCTCAGCCAAAGACTCCGCAGGGAGTGCAGAATTTCAGCTCACCAAAATCTCCTAATGTTTTGCCCGTGGAGGTATATAGAAAAGTTGCCTTATTGTTTTTCGAATTTGCAAGAAAAAGAAAAACATTTGGAAATGCAAGTTTACATCTGCAGTGTGGGTTGTGTTACGATACAGGGTGGTACCTACAATTCTACAGCTCCCACAGATGCAGCCCGGTCTCTGAGGACTGTTACTGCTTCCTGCGGTTTGCCCTCATTGCAAAATGCAAGGGCTCCGCCAGGTTATGTTTCAGCAAAGCAAGATTCGTGCCTTTCTTCTGCTCAAGTTAAACTAAAGTCCCCCCTGAAACTTGAACCTGTTTCAAATAAGCCGGCCAAACAAGATTCATGCTTGTCTTCTGGTCAAGTTATTGAAAAGTTCCCCCTGAAAAACGAGCCTGTTTCAAATAGGCCTGCTAATCCAACTGAACACAGAACATTGAAGGTTCGAATCAAAGTGGGTTCCAATAACACAGCTAGGAAAAATGCTGCACTTTATAGCGGTCTTGGGCTTATTTCTCCGTCTTCCTCCATGGGAAACAGTCCTAGCCCCAAGGGGAGTGATGGAATGCCATCTGAATGTCAAGTGACACCGGAAGAATCTCCCAACAGCATACTTCAGGTAAATAGCTTTTATTTTGTACATTTGACTCTAGAGATTTTCATTTCTGGATACCTATGGAGACATGATTGTATTTATTGTTTGATCCTTTTATGTCACGGAATAGATTATGACGTCTTCTCCAGTTCCTGGTGGCTTGCTGCTGTCACCACTTCATGAGAGTTTGCTTTGTTTGGAAAGAGAACAAAAGATTTCACGAAACAGTAAGCTTGTTCCTGCTATCAAGTGTGGTGAAGAGCATTCTGCTGTGTTGGCAAATGATTCAGCTTCTTCAATGGGGAATAAGAAAGTGCCTAAGGAGAAGAAAACAAAGATGGTGGAGAAGAGTCACCATCTGGTAGTATTGAAGCGAGAAGTTGGTGTGGTTTGTGATGATAAAGGATCTACCCTTACAAAACGAGAAGAAAACAAGACCGGGGGCTGGAAACAGGGTGTATCTAATAACTTGAAGCTCAAGCCTCTATCCAATTATGCATGTCATGTTGTGGCGGTCGACAAGGACGGAATTGAAAACAGATCACCCGCTGGCTTAGTTAAGAAGGGGTTTATGGAAGACCGAGACGGTGGTGAATATGAGAAGGCGGAAGCTAGGAGTAGTTCTATCGAGAAGACTTGTGAAAGCAGGTTAAATAGTTCCCATGTGGATGCTTCCGCTGACCTTGGGGGAAATGATCAGAGCAGAAATAACAAAGTTTCGATCCCATTTAAAGCTGATTCTGATATTTCTATGAGCAAGAAAGACCCTAATATCGGGGCAATGGATAAGTCTAGGCATAAGGTTTCTCAGACAGGTACATACTATGAAAAGGATGAAACTAGATTGCCATTTGAGGGCAAAAAGAAATCAAAGGGAAGAAAAAGTAGTAGTAAGCAGGGTCCTGAAGCAGAGGGAAGCTTGATGGCTGAAGTGCATGAAGTGCCAAAAGACAAGAAGAAATCTGGTAAAATGCACAAGTCAAAGTTACAGAATGACTTTGGAAAAGCCCTTGATAAGGATGTACTGCCCGAAGCAATAGTAAAACAGATGAATAACAAAATAGATTCACTGGAGAGGCCTTTTGTTGATAGGGCAAAGGACTCTAACCTTGAGGCCGTTGACAAAAAATATCATGCCTCCATGGAAAATTCCAAGGAGGTGTCTACTTGTAAAAAAGTTGATAACTTGGCATCTGAAACTATTTTGAAAGAGGTTGCAAATGATAGACGTTCTTCTGCCAAAGCAGTAACTTCTGAGATGGAACACACTTCAGTGGATCCTATAGTTATAGAAGAAGATTGGGTCTGTTGTGACCGTTGTCAGAAGTGGCGCCTTCTTCCATATGGTACTAAGCCAGAACAGCTTCCCGAGAAGTGGTTATGTAGCATGCTTAACTGGCTGTAAGTTTTTTTTTCTAGCAGTTGTTAGTATTGGCATGACAAACTATTTTATCTGGTTGAGCAGATTTATGTGTTTTAGCAATTCTGTACTTTGTGTAATGTGCACTGGCAAACTGTCTTTAATTTTTCAAACATGCACATGCACAGATGAATATCTTTAAAACCTGGACATTATGCTTATTATAAAGGTTCTTAATAGGCATGGAATGAACTGCTGCGATATCAGTGAGGAAGAGACCACAAATGCTCTCCATGCATTATACCAACTTCCGCTCCCCCAGAGCCACAATCACCTTCAAAATCATGTTTCTGGAACTGCAGCCGGAGCATCTTCGGCTGATGTCCGTCATTTTGACCAGAGCCACCTGAATCTCAGTTCCCAAGCCATGCCTAATCCACGAAAGAAGAAACAGAGATCAGAAGGAACACCTTATGCAGTCAGTAATGGTGGCATAGTTCGGATTTCAGGCTCTACAAATAACATCCGTCAGGAGGTGGTAAAAAGAAGAAGCTTAAATGATATGGAACAGCCTATTTTGGGGTCCAAATTGACACGCAGCTCTAATGATGAGCATTTGAGCAAGTCTGGCAACTTCCCCGAAGACAAAATTATCCACAAACAAAAAGAGAAGCGTGCATTTAGTGGTATGTAAGGGCTAGCCTTCTTTTAAATTCCAGCATGCTCACTTTTTTTATATTGAGAATTGTACTTCTATTTTATTTACGTTAGAATTTGTCTCACATTGATTAATTATTACCTTTAAAAACTAATACATGAGCCTGTGTTACCTCTCCACTTATTGTCTATTGATTTTGAGTTGGATGTTTAACATGGTATCAGAACTTGGGTTTCAGAGGCTTTTGGACAAGTCTCGCTTGGTTGATTGATGCGTTGTTCGTTATGATTTGTTTCCTATGGATCTGTTGTTTATTTCTTCACATGCGGGTCATTAATCGCATGCGTGGGGGAGTGTGGTTTTTCAACATTGATTAATGTTTAAAAAATCCAAAAACTGGTATACGAGCTTGGGTTTACCTCTCCACATATTGTCAATTGGCTTTGAATTTTGGATGCTTTAACAATTTAGACAGGCCTATAATTTTTGTATCTGTGAATGGTATATATGTTGGTGGTGAACGGAACTTTTTTCAGATAACATTTTGTTTTGAAATGATTACCCATTGGCTATATTTTCTTCTTCTCTTCTTCCTCTCTATCTGTTTCTTCCCTTGTCTTCTTGCCCGTCTATTCTCCCTCTACTGTTTATCTGCACGTATTCATTTTTCTGATGAAACATGTTTTACAGGGGATTCCAAGCTAAAAAAGCTAAAAGCCAAGAGAGAAGATGACCCATATGGGTACGAGACTACAAAAAAGTTTAAGCCTGATGTTGCATTTGAAAATGACAAGCCCTGGACTACAGAACACAATGGGAACATTGATAAAATAGGTCGTGGATTGGGAAGTGGTTTGCCAAGTAAGGCTGCTGTTAAGAGCTTTGGGAAACACGATGAAAAAGGTAGCTCCAAGGATGTAAAATCTGTCTGGAATGGAAAAGTAGTAATTTCAAAGAAACTGGGAGACCGCCCTCCAGTATCTCTGCGAACTGGGTCCTTGGATATGGAAACATATGACGAAAAGAAAATAGCTCCGAAGAAGAGGAAATTGAAGGATTGGCGGGAAAATCAGAATCATAATGAGAAGCCACGAAACAGTTGGGATCCTTTCCCTGAGAGCAAGGTCTTTCAAAAAGAGTCTAGTGACAGTGAATTGAGAAAGGAAAAGAAACCTAGGTTGTCTAGGACAGAGGGGAAGGAGTCCAGCACAAGTAAGGGCGACGCTAGAATAAACACAAAAAATAAGGCGACCAAAATCCTTTTGTTAGGTAATAAAGAAAATTCAGTTCATGGCAGGGAAGAAGTTAGGAATGTTGAGAAGGATCAGCAACCAAGGAAACACAAAATAAAGGTTGTATCTAATAAACCAGCCTCTGATGAAATGGATCCATTAAGAACAGATTTGGGATCTGAGCAATTTTCAAGGACGGCCACTTCGAGCTCTTCAAAGGTTTCAGATTCACGTAAAAGTAGGACCCACTTCCCAGAAGTGAAAGGCTCACCTGTAGAATCAGTTTCCTCGTCTCCCATGCGTACTTCCAGTTTAGTAATGCTACGAAAGGGCGTTTTAGGGAGTGAAGCTGTGAGGAGTGGTGACTTTCCTGGGATGGATTGTGCTAGGAAATCCTTTGATGGGGAAGCTAATGTCGAGAGCAATCGATCTGCGACAGCAAGGAGGGGAAAAGTCTCTGGTGTCTTTCATTCAGAGTCTCTTGGATTTCCTATGCTTGACTTGCTAGACAACAATGCTAGTCAAGAGTTTGGTGGAAAATCTAAATCAAGTGTAGAATATCCTCCTGAATTTCAGAATGGCCATTTGGTTAACAGTGGTACTGTTAAGTTGGAGAACTCATGTCCTGGTGATCTGCACGCTTCAGACCATTTCCGCACCGGGGATAGTAACATGAATCATTATCATGATACGGCTTTTCTTCAAGGGAAATCGGTTAAGGGTTCCTCTCTGCTGTCCAAGGACAGGGACAGTACCACTTTTCAAAGGGTTAAGGTGAAGGTATCTGCTTCACCTAGTGAGATGCAAGCATTGAATCTGAAGCACCCTCTGAAGGCTGAGGTAGAGACTGGCTCTCACAATGTTGCCTTGCTCCATGAAGGATCGAGTGATTTTGGTCGTAGGACTAAACCTGTAAAAGAGGACAGAAGTGTTGTTACGAGGGGTTCTGATGGTGAAGATGCAAAGAGAAGTGATCCAGCCCAAGCGGACTTAAGGGGCGGGAATTCGAAGGTGTTCCCACCTCATGCACACAAACAAGGAAATGGTTGCAATGTAGTTCCAGTTGGTACTTATTCTAATGATGAGTCATTGAAGGTGGTAAAACAGCATAAAAATGCTACTAACCACCATCTAGAATACCCCGTACCTAATCGGCTTGTATTGAAGGATGCCCCAAGTCCTCTTAGAAAGGATGGCTCCAGTCACCTTGCTAGTAATGCCTTGAAAGAAGCTGAAGATCTCATATGCGTTGCTGATCGTTTGAAGGTTCTTCAAGATTGCCCTGTATCTCGCATGTTATTGTTTTAGAAGGTTGATATGCTGGCTCCTCCTATCTTATTATCTTCTCTTGATATGTATTTATCTCCTTCCGCAGGACTCTGAGTTTGGTTTTGAATGTAATGAGGCATACTTCCAAGCTGCCTTGAAGTTTCTTCATGGAGCTTCACTGCTAGAAAACTGTAAAGGTGACAGTAGTAAACCTGCTGAGATGTCTCCCATGCAAATCTACAACAGAAGTGCCAAATTCTGCGAGTAAGTGATGCTTTGACTCTGCCTTGGGAGGATCTCTTTCTTATTTTGCTCGATTTGTACATTAGTTGCTAAACTTCTTAACAAAATCATTCTTGGAAGAATTTATAAATAAACATCATTCTCAGAAGCATTTTCTAGGCTTATCAAACTTGAGCAGCCATCTTGGATCTTCTTGATCTTGTTTTGCTGTATTTAGGTTTGCCTTCTTCTATGTGATTCTATGTTTCTTCTTGCCTTGTTTTTTCTAGGTGGGGTTGGGGTGGGGAATTGTGAGACCGACGTTTTCTTCATATGTATTTGGTGTACCTTTCTGCGAGGTTTATGGCATGCAGCATTTTTTAATTTTGAATACTGCTTTCTGGCATGTATATGATGCATTACAACTATGAACTAGCAATGAGTTTTTACTCTCTTTCTGCTCTCAGGAATTATTGTTTGATCAATTGTTTTAATTTGTGCTACAGTTTCACTCTTGGAATTGGAAAATCTATGCGTTCGTGTGATGTCAAAGTACTGATCATTTCTTCATATTATTGAATTACCTCTTTGGATGTTTTCTATATTTTATGCAGCGTGTATTGTACATCTCAACAAATTAGAACTGTTAGGGGTTTTAGTTTCCAGTTTGGCACAAGTTCTTATTAATAGACACTAACTCCGAACTAACATGGGAGATGTAAAATCCCCTTTTGGATCGTCCTCGCAAGGCTGAAAACTAAGGGATGATCAATCATTTAAGGAGGTTAAATTGGGGGTGTAAAGAAACCCACTGCAAGAAGAAGAGTACGTGAATTAGTGTCGAACGCGCGTTGAAGATTGTCAGTGTTGACTCATTGGATTTTTTAGAATTCTCCCTGGTTCTTATGCATACAGCAGCATAATTCAGCCTTAACTTTGCACAACATCAGGAGAGTGTCTATGCATGCACGGGCGCCCGCGTTACTTTTTCCTTCTTTTTTTTGTGAGATAGAATTAGCAACGAAAACACAGAATGGTAGGGGTAGCTCCTGTAGAAAATAAGATGAGAGAAAATAGATAAGGTAGTTTGGAAATGTTTATCGTTGACCAGTCAATGCGGCAGTTAAGATGAGGGACATGATTAAGTAGATGGTAGCATTAAGGGGTGTTTTGGTGTGGTGGGGGGTGGGAATAGACTGAAATTGACCTTAGAGCGGTAGTCACCAGCTTATTGGAGAAAACATATTCATGTTGATAGGCACATCAGACTTTTTTTTTTTTTTTTTTGGGGGGGGGGGGTGGGTTTAAATTAACTCAAGGATATGAAGGGGAACAAATGCACTTCTCCTGTCCTTATGCTTCCTTCCCTTGCTGAGTAGCTGCACTTCCCTTCCCGCTTGCATTGGGATCCTCCCCCATCACTATTGCTTCATGCACTTCTCCTCTCCTTATGCTTCCTTCCCTTGCCGAGTAGCTGCACTTCCCTTACCTTACCTTCCTATGTTCCGACCTTCGTGCTTCCATTTGTCAATATTGGTTTGCCCATTCACTCCTAAGTTAGTTTTTGTCAGCACCTTTGTCAAGAGAGTTGGATCCCTAGTCTTTGTTGGGAAAAGTTGATATTTGGTAATTGTTTGACATTTTATATAGAAGTTTTAATCTTTTAGTTTATGGATGATTACATGATTGGTTCAAGGGATGATATTTCTACATCGTAGAGGAGTAACCTAGCCAAATGTCTGAAGTGTTCATATCCACCTCAATCAACGAATTTCTCAAATGTGCATTCTTGAGCGTGATTAATTCATAGATTTCACCTTTAAGTTTAATGTGTTTTTGGTAAAAACCTTTGGATTAGACACTTGACACTTATTCTTATCTTATTTACTTGAAGAATCATCATGTATACTGCTTATCAATTTAGTTCTTGCCTTCCATTATTAAATGCTTAACAGGGTATAAGATTTGATGAT
>JABCMJ010006257.1:0-10652 GCA_014822125.1 Arbutus unedo
TTTGGTTCATAATTTTTTTTATTTTTAATAACTCTTTTCATAAAGCTGTTGAATGATGCTTTGTTCAACACATAGTTTTCACGCTTTTGCTGATCCCTCCTTTTTTATTGGATGGATTGCCATTGTGTAAAAAGCCTCGTTTTATATGGTGTGTATCACCTACACTTGCAAGAAATTGATTTCTGATAGTACTTGTCTAAGATAATCTTTAAAATTTATTTGTTGAAAGGGCTTGTAACAAAGGAAATTTTAGGCATAATGGATGCAATTGAAGGCATGTAGGTAGGGGAGGAGTTGAGTTGATTTAAACATATTGTGCAAGTCGTCAATTCAATGGAAAATGCAATATCTAGAAGCACATCCTAATTAAAATATGATTCCAAGTGCATACACTTGACATTGGACAATGACAAACTGTTATTTGCTCCTGTGTTGATTGATTTTTTTTGTTCTTATTGATGTTAGAAACTTCGTTCTCAGATATTATTGTTTTTTCGCGTTTGTTCTTTTTTATTTGCATTTTGATCGTTATTGCTAATCTTAGCCTTTGTTTACAAATGTCTATATCATGTCACGTGTCTATATCTATAATACTTACATAAGCATTGATAACTTTTTATAAAATTTACATGTGAGCGCGTTTGTCTTGTTGACTTGTATGTATTCATGATTCTTACACAAGTATCGATCACTTTTTTTCAGGTGTTTGAGCAAAGACTACTATCGATTGAGAAGATTTACATTTTCAAGCTTACTTGTTTGTGGATGAATAAACATGTATGCCGTTGAATGAACATATTTTAAACCTCGTTATCGTAAGCGTATTTTTCAGGACAGTATAATGTGAATATCGTGAGATTCAATGAATATGTTTGTAGATGTTGATTTTATAAATGTAGAATGATTCAAAATTTATAATGTGTGGTTATGTTTGAGGTAATTGTCATTCTTTTATTGTCTAAGAAATTATGTTAGTGGATTTTGGGATTTGAGTTGTGGAATTGGGATCAAGTGATTTGAATATATACAGGAAATATTATTTTTTTAATGTAATATCTTCTGCGACGGTAAATTTTGCTGTCGCAAAAAGTAAGGACAGCCAAACAAGCAGTTGAAATAGGTTCATACTTTTTGCGACAGTAAACTCACTCGTCGCAACAAGTAAGGACTATTTGCGACGACTAACTAAGCTGTTGCAAAAGACCTATCTTTTGCGACGGTAAAGTAGCCGTAGCAAACGATTTCATTTTCCGTCGCAAACGCTTTTGCGACGTTTGCGACGGCGAATTACCATCGCAAAAGGCTTTTGTGACCCGGTCAATTGCAACCCCCACTTTGCCGTCGCAAAGCTGTCGCAAAAACTTTTTGCGACGGCTAAGGTTTGACGCAAAAAGTCTTTTTTCTAGTAGTGAGAGAATGTGTGAAATTTTGAAAGAAATTATGTCTAATTAAATTAAAATTATGTACTGTTGAGGAGGAAAAATAGCTAAAAGCTATTGCACTTGCTCTTAAGTGGCATTAGCTATTTTAATGTGCTATCAATTATTTTTCATGTCTCGTTAGTAAATTCTGATATGATAATAATAAGTAAAAATAACAATAATAAATGTGACGTGACATTAGTAATTTGTAATATTAATCAATAATTTATGAAATACTATAAATTTACTTTTTTACCCATTTAATCAACTCATTTAGAACTCATTGAGATAACAGAAGTGAATTGAGTTCAGCAAATTTTGAATAGATGAATTTAGAATTCATCAATTTGAATGAAAATTGCCCCGCCGCCGCGCCAACCCCCTCAACAGACAGACAAGACAATAAACACACACACACGGTAAAACTGTGCCACTTAGAGCAACCCCAGCAAACTAGTTATTTGTACATTTTTAGCTAAAATAGATAGGTAAAATATAAAAAATTTCCTCCAACAAACTAGTTATAACACTTTTTATTTTAATTTTGCTACAGTAGGTAGTTATATTTACCTAGCTACTGTTCATGAGCAAAAAGGAAAAAAATACTATTTTAGTCAAAGTGTTGAAAAAATAGTGATGTTTAAAAAATATGAATGTTTAAAAAAATATATTTGAAAAAAAAAAGAAAGAAATATTATCTTAATTAAAAAGAAGTAAAATAGATAGGATTGTTGGAGTATTAAAAGAGACGTGACTAGCTTAAATGAAAAATTTACACTGTTCACGAGCTAATTTGCCTATTTGTTGTTGTAGATGCTCTTACACAGTTGGAAACACATTCCAACAGAATGTGCTTTCTTACTTCCTCTCCAAATAAATTTGCATAAAAGATACAAAAATGCTAGAAACACATCATTTTTGCACATTATTTTTACATATCATTCAAAACTACGTTATTTTGTGTTGGAAAAAAATAATATTTATTTTTTACCCGCATCGCTCAAAATATATTTGGGTATTGCTCAACACAAAACGATGTAGTTTTAAGTGATGTGCAAAAGTAATGTGTTAAAGTGATATGTGTGTAGCACTCTTGTAAAAGATAATACTTTTTTCATTTGATTCGATGCACATAAGAAAGATTGGAAAAAGTTTTCAACACAGAATGCATATAACACTATGAACATTGTGGATTCCCCTAAAGCAGCAACTTTAACAATAAATAACCATAGCCAGCAAGGCTCAGAAACAAATTTGAACATTCCATTAGTTCATACATATGGATCCTTTCGCATAGTAAAAACGATAAAATACGACTTGGCTAATGAAAAACAATGAAACAGACTAGCCAACGAAAACCCCGTGTTGGCTACAATGTAGCACTGTATAACAAGGAAAAAAACACAGCTTAAAACTTACTACGATGGCAGAGTGGTCTTGCGGCCTTAACCAATCAAATCCGATCAGCGAGATACCTCGCAAGAGAATTGATCGGCTTGGTATTGTCGAGATTTTCGATTCCCCTTGACCTAATTTTGATGCGGGCGAGGTAATCTGTTGCAATCCAAGAAAAGCTCAACATCAATGTCTTGCCCCCAGGATCACCAATGTGTTGCATCTTCATTGACTTTTTCACCCAAACAGGATGGTAAGCAACCTGGTACCACGCTGATGCCTTCTTCTCATACATGGCATTCTTTTCTTCTTCGGGAAGGTGATCACAATCAGGCCCCAAATTGTCAAAAACTTGCCTGAACTCTTTCCTAAGAGCGCTGTAAGCATGTTTGAGCTTCTCTCGAAGATCCCCTCTCATTCGGCTATTGTACTTAGGCATGGACCATATGTTTCCAGTAACAACCTCTTCTTCCCGGTTCACCTTTTTTTTAATCAACCAAAAAAGATTAATATCACATAAAGGAAAGGGGAACAAATAAGAGGAGAAGTGGTCTGCCACAGACAATGTAAAGACAAAATCCGAATGGTCACCTTATATTGTCCAAGAAGAGCATTCAGTTGGCAATCATAAGAGCACTTGTGTTTCCATGCAACAGACATGAAATCACTGGAACCCGGAATCTCGAGGGCTAAATCATAGGGAATGTTTCCGGGACCAAATGTCAGATCAGCAGATGCTTCTTCCACATCTTTGTCATAAGCATCTATTATTTGACGGTAGAGCCTCCCCAGGATTTTCTTCGACTCGTATGTTTGATACTTTTCTTTGCCCATAAAGTCGGGATAAAGTTTGGGTCTTAGATGAGGGGGCATTGACACGATCATCCCCGTTTTGGGAAAATCAACAGCTGTTGCTGCGAGTTCAGCCAGTTTAATACACTTCTCATCAAGTGCACCATATTCGCTCAGATCAGCATGAACCACGTGAGCATGGCAAATTGTACCCAAATTCTCATTCACCATGTTGCGGGCGAAAAAATTTATTATGTCCTGTAAATTAAACAAAAAACATACTGGTAAGAGACGGAACAAAGCCCGTACAAAATTTGAACTGGTGGGGGGCCAAGGACCAGCCTATACAAAACTAACAACTACTCGTATATATGAATATAAAAATGACATTTGTTCTCAGAAAACATATATATGACATCGAATTTGGGCAACGAGTTCCTTTTTCAATACATATCACCACTTTTTCGCTTGGAATAAACAAGTTTTGGATTCCTTTCTCATCTACCAAAAATATGAAAGGTTTGGTCCATTAATGAACATGGAACAATCCATCCGTCACTGCCTAAGAAGTACAGATAGGGGCACTGAACACAGATACAACATGGCAAGAACAAGCCGATACGTTATTTTTTTTGCAATATAGGACGCTGATACATTGGGGATACGTTCAATTGTATATGTACAAATATATTGTGATGCGAATATGAGGCAAGTACACGCCCCAAATTATTTAATAGATACTGTACAACAAGTTATGAAGACTATGGATTGCCATGGCCTCAAGAATTTGTTAAAAAATAGGACATGGGTGCGGTTAGAAATTTCCAACTTTGTACATCGATATGTAAAATTAAGATAAGTGTGATAATCCCATGTTAGCTAGTGTTCAAGAAGTGTCATCGAGTATTTATTTCTTAGTCAAAGATACCAAAAAAGTGTCAGCTATGTTGCAGAAAGAGTGTCAAAAATGTGTCCAAATTAAGAGTTTTATTTCCTAATTAAAACACTAGAAAACTATATCGGATACATGTGAGTATCAGCGTCAGAAACAGACACAGACATGGACACACCACCTTCTTCGAAGTGTTCGTGCTTTGAAAGATCACAACACCAACTAGCAAGAAAATCTAAAAATAAAATCTGAAATTATAAAAACGTTACATAATATAACAATAAAATTGCAAATTCTATCAATCAGTAATTCTACAGAAATACTGAATCATATCGATACCAAAACAAAAGAAAGAAAAAGGCAATGATGAGAGAAGATCAGAAGAATGGCATCACTAACAATTGATTTGCAAGTGTTATTGATGCTTTGGAACATGGGGGGCCCGATGTACCTCACCTCTGGAACATAGTTCTCAGTGGCCCACTAGACACTGGGGTATCCAAACAGTAGAGACGACAATGGGAGTGATAAGCATTTGATATAGCTTTTCTAACAAAGAATATGAAAATGATGACAAGATCGTTATAGTGCTTCACATCATCCACAAATTTGCTTCTTTGTAGTTCCATTTTGTTTGGCAGGAACTTTTCCTCCTAGTATCCACTTGAAACATGCCATACTTCACCTTCTCTTCCACTAATTTTTCCTCTGAATCAATTCACAGCTACAACCTTAAAGTGCATTAGACTGCCTTTCTGCAAAGAAACTTCTCCTATTGTTCCAATATACTTAGGTAAAAATAAAAAACAACTAGTGGTATTTTCAGCAAATGGACTAGATTCTGAGTGCTTTAAGCAAATCAGCCGCATCCTCTATAACACCATTTTTTCCCTACTACTACGAAAATATTTCGTAACATAAAAGTATAGCAAGTCAGAAGTTCTCTTTTCTCCTCTTCTTTTTAGAAGGAAGAAGCAGCAGAATAGCCCCAAGTCTGAATGATAAATTTGATCAAAGAAGTAGACTAACCGCGTGATAGGTGGCCAAAAATTAAGGTCAGAGCATCAACTAGTGTAGATGCGAAAACAAAAGCATCCGATTTATCTTCCAACTGAAGTAGAATGCAGGAATCATAAGTTTTATTCAGAAATGACAGTTACTGACTTACCTTCCGACTAACTGGACGAGGCAACAGTTTAACTTTTGGTGGAGCATAGTCCATTGGTGTCCAGCTCTTCTTGCTAGGTGGAATAAGGTTTTCATCCCACGTGACAAAATACAGATCCCCATCAAGGTCACTTCCTGATGCTTCATTCGGATGTGGTCTATGTCCCTTTTGAGGGAAAACCAGACAATCAGAAAGATGATGCAGCTCAGGCACATCCACCGCTTCTAGAACTCTTATGTCTCCTGGGTGAAGACATGGATTCTTCGCTACCACCACAAACCCCTTAATCACTTGAAGATTCTTCTTGGTTACGGAAAACCTGGGGCCGTGGTTCACAAAACAATTTTCCAAAGAGCGAGTTGAGACTTGGACGAAGCATTGGCCTTGTTCTAGCACCCCTAACTCATCCAAGCACCCCATCAGCCATCTCCCGGAAGGAACAAAGATCCTAGCCTTTTCTCTCAGGCCCCATAGCTGAGAAGCTCTTACACAAACCAACATGCCGCGAAGGTGAGGTTCTGCTTGGGGCTTGAAACCGGCGCTTAACATTATTGCGGCTGTGTTCCCTTGGTCTGTACACGAAGCAGTGAGAATATCAAAAGCCACGTCTGTGTCCACAACCATTTGATCGAGTTTCGAAATCATGCGCTGCTGCATATTCCAAAAAACTTCATCCAGAACGCCCAATGTGGAGAGTAGAGTCACGATCTCACGATTGAGAAATCCTGGCTGGAACCGAGTCCACGAACATATTTCAAGGATCGTGTGGTTCGATTCAAACTTGATCATGCTTGGCCTCAGGGAGAGCCGGACCCCATCAGTGTTTCCAGGCCAACAAGCAACAACCCCTTTGCAACCGGCAAATCTTATTTGGTAAGCACAAGGTGGGTTCACTTTTAAGTTCAATTTCTCCGCCACTTTCATTGCTAGATCAGGTGTTATTTTACCAATCCCATCAGAGAAAATATACGAATTTCTCTCAATATCCGGCAGCTCTTTGTCAACCTCATTGGGTGAAACTTCAACCGTGGCATAAGTGCTGGAGAAGCATTGTCCCATTCTAGCAGCACACTTAGCAATGTTTCTGTTTGTGAACTCGCCCATCCACTCGATTATACTAACCACACTAATATGAATGTTTTCGGCAAAAAACCAGGCGGAACTACCCCTGAACTGATTTGATGAGAAGGCCAAAAACGAGTACTTGCGGCCACACAAATAAAACCCCTCACTAAGAATACTCTTTACCCTTCTGAACACGGCAGTTTTTTGAGGGAAGGAATTTGAGCTGATGTCTCTCACGATAGGAGCAACATAAAAGTTGAAAACACTGTTGTTTAGAGTTTGCATGCCTTCATCCATGAAAGTAACCCTTAAAAAGCGATCTGAAACTTCTCTGTAATTCCTAAGAACCCGATTTGAAAGCTCCACAGTGGGTAGAAGACAGTAGGCTTTGGTTGGTGTAATAACCAATCTTCGAACTTCAACAACGTCATCCACGTGTGTGGTAGGGCTCTTGAAAAGTTTGGGGTTTCTCAGCAACCATGCCTGCACACGTTTCAGCCTCCTATAGGCATCAAAGACAGGCCTTTTGTAAGCATATATGTGATTCAATGCAGCTACATTGACTTCATCTGATTGGCCTCTGAGCAGATCGAAAAACCTGCAGGACAACTGGTGAAGGTTGATTATGCCTTTATGCATGACCGCATTCACCATAAACATCACTTCAAAAGTTATGTTTTCCTTGTATTGGATACAGAAGAATAAGTCCTGCATTCCTTTTTTTTTTTTGATCGGCAATAAGTCCTGCATTGGTAATCCAAAATCTTTTTCATCCACAATCTTGAGGCGATGTTTGAGGATATCATCCGGAACCCTTTGTTCCCTCAAATACCCCATGGCCTTCTCCAGTTTCGAGCCAAGACAAGGTGGAACTGAAACCCTGTAAGTATTGCACTTACCGATGGCTCCACTTGGTGTAAAATCTGTGGTTCGGATCCAAGGATCATCGTCATCCAACAAATCGAATGGAACAGTTTCCTCGATATCATCATCGGCAGTCCTGTAGTATAGCAAAGGAGATGAAGACAGCTGCAAAAGAACAACCAAGGATGAGGTGTCGGAATACTGTTTGACCTCGTTGATGTCCCTCACCAAGAACTCAACCTTGAAGTTGCACTTTATAACAGCATGTTTGGAGGTGCCTTTAAGAGTGAACGCGACATCCTGCGTGAAGAGGAATGTGCAGCTTCTGTTAAAGGGATCAACCACAAAATCAACCCCAACAGCCGGTCCTTTCCAGCTGACAACAAATTCGTCTATGCTAACCATAACCCCAACCTCAATTCTAACATCAGATAATTTATAAGGGTCCACAGTCCTCCTCCTCTGATTCATGCTATATGGATTCTCAGGTCCCAAACTAATCTTCAAAAGTTTGTTGGTCAATGTAAGATCGCAACGCCTGGCGGCATCCAAAGCTGACATTGCTGAATCAGGAATTGCAAAATGCACAAAGGCATGGGGTTCCACCTTTTGATAAGTGTTCGTTCTTTGGATATTACGAGTGCCAATGTTGAAATTCGGGTACGATCCCAGAGGGGTGGAAGAAGTCTTTAGCCTACACCTCCATACAGATCCAATGTTATCTTCAAAGTAATTCACGAGCATTTTGGCAGTGACGTTCTTATTGAAGCCGCCTACACTAATTTGCGTTACTACCATTTTCTTCTCAGTTCCATCGGAATCCATTCTTACTTTGACAGAATCACCAGAATACAATATCCTAAACTGCAGAATCTATTCACCTCTTTCTGCAATATCCAGCTCCACCTATTACACAAAAAAGATATCTCTACGTGAGGTGTACTAGACGAGTCAACACATTCATACAACATTTGTTTTCTGCAGTAAACACAAAAATCAGGTTGCACCCCCTTGGAGCCTCTCTTTGCATTTGTGCTTGCTTGTACAACAAGTTACAAGCAAAAGCAACACAAACAGTATAGTTTAGAACTGTTACTCCCCTACCAACAAATAGTAAGCAAATTGAAATTCGAGATGATACCATTATTTGACTAGGAAAAAAGAAGCCTTTACCTTAAAAGTTGCAAAAAGATTTATCCAAATAAGGCCGTACTTTAAACTTTTGGAAAAGCAAATCTAACATCCCAATTCAGTTATCTTATTATTTCAGCTCAAAGAGTAACTACTGAATATCGAAAGAAGTAAGATATGAATTTGAGGGAGAAATAATCATCTCAGCCTATTTATAAATGCAATCAATCGATAATACAGGTGATATCAGTAGCTCTAAAGCCTCAGGAACGCACTTGTAATCAATCAAGCCTAGAGACGAAACAAAAACCAATCGAGGAGTTGATTACCCAAATCTTATTTTCCTTACTTTAGACCTGATTATACTAAAAGACAAAAACAAAAACAAAAACAAAAACAAAAATCAAGACCGCACACGTTAATAGTCTTACTAGAGCATACAATGTAGCGAAGACCTGATCCCATGCTGAGGCATCAAATCCAAATCAAGCCACTTGAAAATATCAAATGGCTACTGCACTATAAGTCAAGGCATTTTCATGGACAGGGAAGCTATACAAGGCACATACACCGTGTTTACGTGTTTAGTAAGAAATGGTTAAATTCTTGTACAACTAAAAAAATAACCAACTTACGAAATAAGAAAAACTTAAATGGACATATCACTAGTTTTCCATCATTCTACATCACCAATTGCAATATATCGTTACTGATAATTCCCTTTATAATCTTTCAACACAGATGGAATCAAATACAAGTATTTAAGCAAGCGCTGATACAAAATGGTGGCAAGAAAATTGTTCTTTTTTTTTTAATAAAAAGAACAGAGTAAACACTTTATTGTAATGTCTCATGCTAGAATATTTAACAACATTATTCAATTGGAACCCCAGAAACAACAAATAATTCTTTAATTCGTAACATGTTCGACATGATCCTTGCATAGAGGATATACAAAAACATTGCTTCAGAGATATAAGGGTGAGGATAGCTATCAGCAAGACATATATGTCTCAACTATTAAACAATTTATGGGTAAGTTTAACCATGTACAAAAGGTAGACCCAAAAGTAAACAATATAGAATGGAGAGACTTTCAGCAACAGTTGAGTGCAACACCATCCAATTTGACGAGTGTAAACTACGTATGAAATATTACAAAGATCCAACATTTTAAACACGAAGTTCCAGAAAATATCAGGCATGTACAGAGGGGAATTTGCTATGTTTTCCCTCCTTTGCAACTACTATTAAAAGGCCGCCTCGCATGTCAACCAATAGGCATTTGACTCATGTACGAACACAACAGCTAAATTAGGTTTGTACAAACATGAACAACTAAACCAACTGCAGTCCCTTCCCTATTAATGTCCTTTGAAACAAAAACACTTGAGAAGACCAATGAAAATTGAAGTGGGCTGAATCGGCAAGGACCTTTGGGCCGAACTATTCATGTGTTGGGTTAGGTGACCATGCAAGCGCAACAATAACTTTTCATAGAAGATCGGACCGAGGCCTCACCCGGCCCATGATACATCCCGTGACCTGCCCAGTCTATGGGTGCAAGTCTTTTCGGCCCGGCCGAGTCTAGACCCAACAAACCGACCCGTGCCACGTATAATAGACTAGAGTCCACCTCATTGACAAGTGTATAGGCTACGACGCATGGCATCCAAGTTGGATCATGGTACGTCATCAGTTGGCTTCATAACCGAATTTTGTTACAGATTATTTTCATTGGAAAGCATGTGCCCGCCCTGGCTTGATGCTTGTTGAGGGCACTAAATGATAGACTAATATGGCTCAATACATCCATTTTAACATCTAGGCGTATGAAAAATCATCGTTTTATTTAATATTGCACGCGTAGATGTCAATGCTTCCTTACAGGTTTTCAAGCGCTAAATACATGTCGGAAGACTCA
>JABCMJ010006258.1:0-46788 GCA_014822125.1 Arbutus unedo
AAGGCAACTACTACAATACAATAATTTTCATGTCACATTCATCAAAACAAGGCGGTAATGTACATACGCATAATCGTCAAATGGAAACCCGAAACCACGTATTCATCATCTTCTTATGACCAAAGATATGTGCAAACATTACCCTTAGAAGTCAACAACTCAAATATTTACTAAAAGAATTCATTAAGAAATAAGTACAGAATTACCGATAATACAGGCGCTACTACTGGTAATACAGCGCACTGACAGAAACTGTCCAAAATATTTTACACTGTATTACCGGTAATAGGACGCACTGACCAAAAATGCGAGTTTGTGAACAGTTTTGGTATTTTGGCCATAACTCCTTACTCCGATCTCCGATTGAGACGTTTTATATATGAAACTTTAAGAGAATTCCGATAGCTACAACTTTGTAGTTATACACTTTTTCCAATTTGGCCTCGACGTGTCTCAAAAAGCATGAACAGTACAGAATCGTATTTAAAATTTTCAGATTTTCTTTTGTATTCATAGTGTTCTTGGTGTTCTTGGTGAAACATACCCCAAAATTTTCTGAAAAACAACCCAAACACTACATTCCATTCAAAATGAAACATAGAATTTAACTAAGAACAACAACACAACATATTAAACAATCTAAATCAAAAGTTTAATATAAATCCTATCTCAAAAATCAAGTTTCAAGAAGCTCCATAACCAAAAATCAATCTCCTCCAATTGTACACGAGTACTATCAATCTCGGACTTGATTTGAAGCTCTCGTCGTGTAGATCACTTTTCGTCTTTTATGTTTCTTGAAATTCGGAGTAGAAGGCCTCCAATTTCTCCCAAAATCAAAAGGGAGAAAAGAGGGAGAGTTTCCATGGGGAGAAGGAGACATACGGGAGAGATTGGAAGAGAGAGAAAGTGATTTGGTAAAGTAAAAAATCTGACTTTTATACCACAAAATGGGTAAATTACACTTTCCTCCCAACACACATGTGTCCCAACTCATACTACCCAAGTCATGCATTATCAAATGCCGTATCACATTCCGACAATTTAATTTAAAATGATAAATCTTCCGGGTCTTTACAGATTGACTGTTGTTACTCTGGTCGTGTGTCTCACTGACAACCCGACCATCATTCCCATTGTCTTCGTTGGCACCATTCATGTTTTCCTGGTATGCCATTCTTGTATAATTCCGAGTTCAATTTGAGAGGGATAAACTAATAAAAATAGTTTGTATGAGAAAGAACATAAGAACATAAAGTGAATTAATAAAAACTACATTTTATTCGTAATAGCACGTGTTTACAACGATGTGATACATGAGATAAATAGAAAATGAAATAACAAAATATGTATTATCCTTTATCTATCTCTGTTATCACACCATCCACACTTATTCTACCTACACTCTCTTAACCACTCAAAATAGACCCATTTACTTCTCCGGCATCTACCACTCCTTCTCCTAAGTCTCCTCCTCCACCCCGTAGCAGCCACTTGACTCTGTAGTACATCCCTTGTTGTTCTTACTAATTACGAGCAGCTATCTCCAATAGGGCAATAGGAACCTTAGTGTAGGCCTGGGAGTCCGTGAAGTCCACATCAACATGTGGCAACACTATCCGCCATTCGTCAGCTAGTTTTGGGGTTTGGCCCCAATCTACCAGTACTGTCGTCCCTCTAGAATTGGTCAAAACTTTTTGGCACATTGACTTGATATTGCCGACCCTGACGTCCAAAAATGTATATCGGCCCAAGGAAATGTGATGCGAACAACACCTTGAAACTACATTGCACCAGAGGCGGAATTCTTGCATAGACTAATGTCCCAGGGGTAGGGGGTAGATCGATGTGCGGCTCCATCCCCACGCCTGATTGTCTATCACAATTGTGATGTGGGTGATGATAGTACATTAATGAAGACCTCCTACATATCCTCGTCCTCCTCCATGTCCAGCTCTGCCTGAGCCGGCCCTTGAGCCATTGGCGGCTCTTCGAAATATCAAATGAATTAAAAAATCAACTATCAAAATGAGAATATTCATCGATTCGAGCAATTTTGATTTATGGAGTATTGTGGAAGAAGGCTATAGTCTACCAACCACAATCGACGAAAGAGCTAAGACAACAATCAAGCCAAGATCCACTTGGACAAGAGATGAGAAAATAAGGTACACGTTAAATTTTAAAGTGATGAATGCGTTTTATTGTGCACTAGGTCTTGAAGAATACAATAGAATATCAATTCTTAAAACTACTAAAGAAATTTGGGATACTCTAGAACTCACGAATGAAGGAAATAATCAAGTTAAGGATTCCAGATTAGTATCTTAGTTCACAAATATGAAATGTTCAAAATGAAATCCGGAGAAACTATTATTAAAATGTTTACTTATCTTATGGATATTATAAATGGTCTAAGCTCGCTTGGCCGAGATATCCCTATTGTGGAAATTGTGAGAAAGGTTTTGCAGGAATTACCAAAGGAATGGAGACCAAAGGTAACAACCATTGAGGAAGCCAAAGATTTGAGGACAATGACCATAGATGCATTGATCGGGTCACTTATAACTCATGAAATAGTTCTAAAGGCGGAAGAAGAAGAGGAAGAAGAAAAGCCCAAAAAGAACATTGCATTTCAAACTTCTTCAAGAAAGGAAGAGAATGATGATGACGAGGAAATGGTATTGCTTACAAACAAATTCAGGAGGCTCGTAAGGAAAAGTAGATAAGTCTATTCAAAGTACAATAACGAAGCATAAATAGAAGATGTTTCAATTGCAACGAGATTGGATACTTAGCCATTAATTGCCGGGTTATGCACAAAGGGAAAAAGCCCTTAGCTACATGGGATGATAACGAGTCAGATGTCTCTGACTCTGAGGTATGCGATTTCGGTTTTATTGCTTCCATAGATGAAAATGAAAGTTTGCATGATTTTGTTGAGGACTATACTTCCAATAATGAAGACATCCATGATGCGTTTGAAGAACTATATAATCAATCAAAAAAGCTTGTCTTGAACAACATTGATCTTAAAAAGAAAGTGTCATCCTTAGAAAATGAAGTTGTTACGAAAACAAATAAAATTATATTTCTTGAAACTTCATTAAAACAAAAAAGGGATGAGTTTCAAAAGCCAATTGGAGTCAGAGAGTCGAAATATATAAACATTTTGACTAGCAAACTTAAACATTTGGAAAATTGGTCTGGAATTGAACATATTGCATCTACTAGTTCAAGTAATTCACATGAAAAGACTATATCAAATTGTTGTACACCTAGCAAGTCTTATTAAAAAATTAGATGCTATTATTGCTTCAAACTTGGCCATATTCGAATTAATTGTGTTAAAAGAAAGCTAACAAGTCAGGACCTGTCACGCCCTGGATTCTCAACATAATAAACCATATCATATCTGCCATAATACTCACAAATACTGTAAATAACCCAATATTCCATTTATATAATGCCAAAATGATAAGGGTTCATCGATTTTTCGAAAAAAAAATAGACACTACCGGCCCAAAATACATTACCCATGATCTCAAAAAGGGCAGAAGGCCCCATTATCTTCAACCAAAAATACAAGTAGAACTTAAAGTACATCTTCCAAAAATAAGTTCTTAAAGATGATAAATAATTCCTTCGATTAGCTTTCCAAAAGATGTTAGGCCGCACATCATGTACTCTGTGCTATGCATCCGATGCGGTAACTGAAAGATGGAAAGGTTGAGCTACAAGCCCAGTAAGAAAAGCTATGTCAAGGCTATGTGCATATGAGATGAAATGGTATGCGCTATGAACATTGTATGATGATACAAGACATAGGTGTGTCAATGCACAATAATTTGAACAAGGAAGCATACGTGATATACTCTCCACAAATCTATAATGCACCAATACAAGTGTTACAATCACGTCTAACTACCAACTCATCGCCCAAAAGAAAATGCTAATAAAATACGATCAAGTGATGTCAAGAAAGGTTATGTCCTAGCACTTCTCCCAACGGAGGCTAGTCAAGCCAATTCATGTCAATCTATAGTCATATCTTATCCTAGCACTTCTCCCAACGGAGGCTAGCCAAGCCAATTCATGGTATTTTCTAGCACATTTTCCAAAGGAAGCTAGCGTTATACTCATATCGGTCAATATCAACATGTGCTTATGTTATGCATGTCCATACTACGTTCAAATTATGTCAACTACATTCCATTCAATTTAGATCAAAACGAATGTACAAATAACCCGCGATCATGGAAATTGACTAAATAAAAGATGATTCAAGGCATAATATGAGATAACTAAACAGTCAAAAGAAAGTTTCACATTCCCGTTCGAACATGCCCAGTCCCGTCCAGATGCCAGGCAGTCTTGTCCAGACGCCCCATTTACAATCTCTCTGCCTAAATTCCTGGGCCAACCATCTGGACGCCCAGGTCTCCCATCCGGACGCCACTACACGATTCTGTAGATTTCAGCGCGAATCCAAATCTCTCCATCTTTTCAAATCACACCAAGACCACAATATATGCACGAAATATGAACCAAAACATGTCATATACACATAATGTAAGGTAGAAATCCCTACCTCAAGCTTCAAAAGGAGGGATTTGGCGAAATGGTAGAGGCCCAAGCTTTGGTGAACCTCTAAGCCTTGAATATGAGTTTCTCGAGCACCAAATCACAATCCGTCTTTGATTATATGTCAAGCACGTTGCAAGCTTCCCATATGTCAAAGGAATTTGAAGATGGTGGAGTTGATTGGTGGTGGTGGTGGTAGAGAGAAGCTGGAGCTAGCTTGTAGAGAGATAGAGTGAGATGGTGGAAAGTGAAAGCTTTTTGGTGAGCTACACCCAAAAAAATCAGATTTTTAAGGCTCCTAAGGGCTCACACGTAAAACACTACATAAAGAGATGCGCGCAAAATAAAACAATAGAGCTCGGGCTCGGGTCCTATAACTAAAATCCGAGACATACAATAATAAATCAAATGATTATCTCGCAAATAAATTTTCAAATAATATATTTTAAAAACTTAAAATTTTTCAAGTCCTTATAGGATCCAAATGGAAATGGGTACCAAAGGACGAATGTTTATATGCAGGAATCAAGAATTCAAAGGCATACATAAATGATTCCAAGAAGTATTCAAACAAGGGACAATCTAGGTTCCAACCTAGAAAGAGGAAAAGATGCTTCGCTCCTCCGCCAGGACAAGAATGGAAGTGCATATCTCGACAACAGCGACAAGGAACCATGAAAAAAAGGTGAAAAATATGACCCTCGTTATCAATGCTCAACATCAAGGATTAGACATCTAAATGGAAAGGCCAAAAGGAAGATCATACCAATACAAAGGATGGGTGGAGCAATGGTCAAAGAAAACAAAGGCTTATCTTTGTCACATACCAAAGTAGTAGGAACTGCTTGGTAAATAAATAACCGTATCACCCTTATATTTGCATAAAATGTGTGATACTACTTACCATAAGATGTTATTCTTGTGAATCTATCATTAGCAATTTCTATAACTTGAATACTTAAAAAATAGATTATTGCTTCGATCTAGGCATACTCATGAGATTGATGATATGCATGACATGTAGAATATTGATGATTACAAGTTTCCATGATCATACTAGAAAAAATGTGTCATGATAAATGGATCACCATTGAGCATTCTTTTGGCGATACCTTAGTTTTTGGGATACCACTTTCTAGCATGCTTAAACCTACCTACTTTTGCATTTGGGATCTATCTAGAAAGATGAGTTTGTTGATTGATAGCATGAGCATATTTTAGAACTTTATTCTTCTTCAAGTGGTTATTTAAAAGGTTTTATAAGTCAAATGAAAATGAAGAAGTGTTTTCGTTGAAATGTTTCATGATTATAATGAGATTATGCACTCTTCTTTCTTGAGATTAGCACATAGTACTCTTCAATGTTTGCTTAGCATAGTTTTTAATGGGATATTATTTGATGATTTCAAAAATGATCATGAAAAGGAGTTTGGAAGACTAAATTCTAATAGCAAAAATTCTTGATTATGGCACAGGGGGAGAGAAAGGCATGCAGTGATGCAGTGACTTAACGACCAAACATTGTGGTATTATTATTTTGGTCTTTGATTAGAAGAAATGACATTGACAATTTGTTTTTGGATGGGCGTCAAGTTTAAGGGGACATTGGCAATTTTTTGGAGTGAGACAACATCAATTTTGTCCCGGCAATTATTCTTTCATTCATATTTTTTAATTTACAAATAATTTTCGCGGTGAGTGATTTGGGCAAGAAAAAAACATTGACAATACTTTAAAAAAATGGCGACACAAAGGGGGTTCTCCCTTTATATATCAGAATTAATATAAATAGTAAGAGAGAAAAAACCAAGCACAAAGAAGCACCAGTGGTCTAGTAGTAGAATAGTACCCTGCCTACCCGGGTTCGATTCCCGGTTGGTACATTCATCGTGAAGAGCAATGATGAGTGACGGTTGGGTCTGTCGCAACACATCTGAATTATTATTCGGATGAAAATTAGGCGCTTCTGAGCTCTTCCTTTTTCTGTTTTGCTTTGTTTTTTTCTCTTTCCATAAATTGTATTATTTCACAAAACATTTGGCTGAATTTTATGTGCCATTTATTTACAAACTTAGATTTAAATAACTGAACTTGTTGCGTTTCCTGCAAATGAAGCGGTGTCAATTCTTCCGCATCAGCCAGAATTCATCCGGCAACTTGTCTAAGATCTATGAATTGAATAGACATCTCAATGGGTTATCAAAATTGGGTCAAATTAATGAAGCCCGCCAAGTGTTCGACGGAATGTCCGAACGGGACGAGTTTACTTGGAACACAATGGTTGCTGCTTATGCACATTCAGGAAGACTTACCGAAGCTGAAAAGCTCTTTAATGTGACTCCAAATAAATGTTCGATCACTTGGTCGTCGCTCATTTCTGGGTTTTGCCGATACGGATTTGAGATTGAAGGTTTCCATTTGTTTTGGAAAATGCAATATGAGGGGCACAAGTTGAGCCAGTTTACTTTGGGTAGTATTCTCAGGGTATGTTCTTTAAATGCATTGCTATCCCAAGGGGAGCAGATTCATGCTCTTGTTATAAAAACCCATTTTGACGCAAACGAGTTTGTTAATACTGGTCTTGTTGATATGTACGCAAAGTGTGATAGTATTGTAGAAGCCCAAACGATTTTTGATACGATGCCCGAAAGGAAAAGCCATGTTTTGTGGGCTGCTTTGATCACTGGGTACTCTCATAACAATGATGGGCTTAGAGCAATCAAGTGTTTCCGAGACATGCGTGCTGAAGGGGTGGAACCCAACCAGTATACTTTTCCAAGTCTGTTGACTGCTTGTGGTGCAGTTTCAGCCTGCGGATTTGGTGGGCAGGTGCATGGTTGCATAGTTCGGCTTGGTTTTGGGGCTAATGTGTACGTTGAAAGCGCTTTGGTTGATATGTACGCAAAATGTGGACACTTGAATAGTGCTAGGAGAGCCTTAGAGAGTATGGAAGTTGACGATGTGGTTTCTTGGAACTCCATGGTGGTTGGCTGCGTGAGGCAGGGGTTCGAAGAGGAAGCATTGTTGTTGTTCAAGAAAATGCACACAAAAGATATGGATTTCGATGATTTCACATACCCTTCCATTTTAAACTCTTGCGCTTCCCTAAAGGATATAGAAAGTGCAAAATCTGTCCATTGTTTGATTGTCAAAACTGAGTTTGAGGCTTACAAACTTGTAAGCAATGCTCTTGTCGATGTGTATGCAAAAGGTGGGGAAGGGTGTTTTGCTTTTAGAGTTTTTGACAGTATGATGAACAGAGATGTCATCTCATGGTCACTGGCTATGCATACAATGGCTCCCACGAAAAAGCTGTCAAGTTGTTTTGTCAAATGAGAGTTGCAGGGGTTGATCCTGACCAAATCGTCATAGCCAGTGTCTTGAGTGCTTGTGCAGAACTGACTATTCTGGAATTTGGGCAACAAGTTCATGCAAACTTCATGAAATCTGGCCTTGGGTCGAGCTTATCAGTGGATAATTCTCTTGTAACCATGTATGCAAAGTGTGGTTGCATAGAAGACGCTAATAGAGTTTTTGACTCAATGAGAATCTGGGATGTCATTACATGGACTGCTCTTATCATTGGCTATGCGCAAAATGGTGAAGGAAAGTACTCTCTAGCATTATATGATAAGATGACGGCAAGTGGGATAAAGCCCGACATCATTACATTTATTGGATTACTTTTTGCTTGTAGCCATGCAGGCCTCGTAGAACAGGGGCGCCAATACTTCAACTCCATGGAAAAAATTTATGGGATAAAGGCTGGTCCCGATCACTATGCGTGTATGATTGATCTTCTGGGGCGCTCAGGGAAAATGAATGAAGCGAAGGAGTTACTGCATCAAATGACTGTGGAACCTGATGCTACTATTTGGAAAGCATTGCTTAGTGCATGCAGAGTACATAAATATTTAGAACTGGCTGAGAGGGCAGCGAATGCCCTCTTTGGACTTGAGCCCCAGAATGCCATGCCTTATGTTATGTTATCAAATATCTACTCTGCAGCTGGTTTTTGGGAAAATTCAGCCAAAATAAGAAGATTTATGGAACTTAGAGGGATCAGTAAGGAGCCTGGGTGTAGTTGGATTGAGATCAATAGCGAGGTGCACAAATTTATGCCTGAAGACAGAAGCCATCCGAAAACAGACCAGATTTATTCCAAGATAGACGAGGTTATGATGTTAATTAAGGAGGCTGGATATGTACCTGATATGAATTTCGCACTGCATGATGTGGATGAAGAGGGTAAGGAACTTGGTCTTGCTTATCACGGTGAGAAGTTGGCTATTGCTTTTGGACTTCTCTTTGTGCCACAGGGGGTGCCCATTCGGATATTTAAGAACCTTCGAGTCTGTGGGGATTGTCATGCTGCTATGAGGTTTATTTCAAGAGTTTTTCATCGGCATATCATCTTAAGGGATTCGAATTGTTTTCACCATTTTAGAGATGGAACATGTTCTTGTGGGGATTACTGGTAGATTAAAGTATTTATTCTGACTTATTTATTCTCTACCTTCCGTGTTGGACATGGGATTCAGTGGTTTGTTGTTGGATTAACTTCATCAGTTCATCCGTCAACTATGACTACACTGAGAGGTTTGAATCTTCCCACCCCTTTTTTCCTTTCCCCTTATAGTGTACTTGGGGCCATTAGTATGACTACAATAATAGTGAAGGGATCTCATAGGATATGACATCCCATGGGACTAATAGTGATGGGTTCTAGAAGCACAGAACGGATACGGGTCAAGAATTTCACACGATCGACAAGGATACGTAGATATGCTATTCTCTAAAAAGTAAGACACAAAAACATTGGGATATGTTGTCTTGTGTGTAATGAAATATATAGCTATGTATCTATCTCCATAAGTTTTTACCGCACATTAAATGATAGATAGGGTACAAGAAGTTATGAAGAATCGTGATAAATCCTCTTCCTAATATTTCGTTAATGTACTTTTTCCGTTTCCCTACAAATTTTGAGTCGCCAATCCTTTTGATAAACCTTGGTGGCTAAGTGAAGAGATGATACATGCATACAAGTCTCGCGGAAGGTAGCTTCGTCATCTTCTTATATTCTATACGCAAATAAAGCTGAAGTTTGAGTATTGGGAATCAAACCACTAGAGGAGTGGTGAAAGCAGCCTGTTATCAGTGTAGTGGATGATTAGCTATTGGTCTTGGACTCTACTTGGGTATGTAATTACCTCTCCTCGCCTACACAGAGTTCGCTTGCATAATGTCATCTACGAGTCCTATGTACTTAAAAGTTGAATTGGATTGTCGAAGTATTCTTAACGATGGTGATCTTTTGATTCTAATTAATCCGTATCATGTGATCTTGTTTGCATTATCATTGAACATCTACAAAGCAGATGATACTTTTGTTTGGAAGATAATTAATGTATTTACCTTTGCCTTACAGGAGTATTGACTCTTCTAATTAGATCAACTCTGGCTCATGCTTTGCAGGGTCCTACCAGAGTAAGTATACTGATTGTTCTATCCCAAAATAATGCCCCCCCTACAACAGCACCAGTAGTCTGAGCGCAGAAAGCGATATGTAAAGGAACAAGTATAAGAAGATGATGAGGTGATAATTTTAAACCCGCTTCTTTGGCTTCCCATTATTTTCCTTTCCGTTGGTAATTCTCTCAGCAAAATCCATGAAAACACAGCTTTGCTGGTAATTCCTGGAAAAATGCTTCTATTAAAAATAGCACCTTCTTTCAGCCATTGTTTGTTCGTCACATCTTCTATTGTTACAGTGGGAAATGGATAGTTACTGTTGCTCCTTTAAATCACACGCACGTCTGAGAAAAAAAGCACACACTTGCAACAGTTGACAGGTATAAGGACATGAGTGCGAGGGCGTGTCAAGAGCTAAGATTGCTCCAAGTGATGATGAATTGCGCCACAAATCCGACTTCCTCGGGCGTTTTGTACGGCCTAAGGGAAGTTGGGGATAAATTGGTTTAGGTTTTGCCTCAATTAAAAAGACTTCTAATTTCGAGTGAAAATAAACTAAGCTAAATATAAAATTGAACGGGCTAAAATTATATTGGATTACTAGGAAAATGAACCAATTAAACCACGGAGGTTTCTTCTACTTAAATAAGCAGGTGTGATACTCAAAACAAAACAAATTTAATCTTGACTAATTGAAAGCAAAGAAAATGATAAAAGTTGAATAACTTGGAAATTGATATGTGTGTAATTGTTGGTTAGTGTTGGACCTCTTTCCTATATGTCCTTGAATTGTATTTATAAGCCCCCATTAAACCTCTAGCCGGTGGTAATAAACCCCTCTTTTTTAGCCCATCATCCCAATTCACTCATGCAACAAATTCTCCCTGACTGCCATGTGTCCCCTCCACTCGAGAAAGTACTGGTCGTGTATTCCCTATATCACCATGTGTTCCCATAAACTTAGGAACTAATTTTCCTTGGACTCCACTTCTTTTACTCAGTTAATACTGGGTTGAAATAAACATTTTCTATTGGGGCCCAATATTCGTAAGTTTTTTTTTTTTGTCACAACACTGCTCCCCTCAAACCTTGTGTTTTAGTGGAATAAACTAGGTTTGGATATACCAAAAAGTCTTCACGTTTATCTAAGTGTAACCACCTTTTTTGATTTTGATTACACTTCTGTAGCATCATGATGATCCTGTCGTCATTATCTTTTCAAAATATCAATACGTTATATTAAGACTAATAGGCTCCTCCATTCTAACTTCCTTCTTTTATTCTCCTTTTCTCCTTTCTGCAACCTAAACCCCAACTCCCATGGCGACTTGTCGATCAAACTCCTTCCAAAGGCATTGATAGCCCTAAGCGACAGCTCCAACAAGGAGCATGATAAACAAGCTCCTACTGACACCAACATACTCATTCCCATCTCTGGTTCTTACCTCAAGACCAAACTGTATATAATATTATGCATACATAATATATATAAGTATATATATGTATATAATATATTATAAGTATATATTATAATATATGTAATTATATATATTTATATAAGTATAATATACTTATAATATATATAAGTATATACATATATATACATATATATATATATATATAAGTATATACATGTATAAATATATATATATAGTATATATATGTATATAATATATTATAAGTATATATTATAATATATCTAATTATATATATTTATATAAGTATAATATACTTATAATATATATAAGTATATACATGTATGTATGTATGTATGTATATAATATATATAAGTATATACATGTATGTATGTATGTATGTATATATATATATATATATATATATATATATCTCACACACGCACATATATATACATACTTATATGTTATATATTAGTATATTATTTATAAGTATATTATACTTATATAAATATACATGCATGTATATATGTATTATATATATCATATATATAAGTGTGTGTGTGTGTGTGTGTGTGTATACATACATACATACACATATACATATATAGAAGCTCACTCTACATGAGTCCCCTTCTAATAAGAGATCTCTTATTTTGCTACGGTGCAAACTTCTTATTTTCTGATTAAATTTTGATGATTCGAACCGTTCAATATGTTTAAAATGTGTTTTTAAGGGTACCCGCAAGAAATTGACTCAAAACAATATTGAGAAGGGATTGATCTAAATAATTTTTTATAAATGCTGACAGAAATAGTTTTATGAAAAATTGAATGGATCAAATCTTTTCGAATATTATTTTGAGCTGATTTCTTGCGGGTACTCTTAAAAACTGTTTTAAACACATTGAACGATTCAAATCATCATAATTTGATAAAGAAATAGGAGATTCGCACCGTAGCAAAATAAGAGATTCCTTATTAGAAGCTCACTATATATATATATATAATATAGTATGTATATAAGTATGTATATATGTATAATGTATATGTTATACGTACATATATGTGTATATCTATACTATATATGTATAATTATACATATACATTATATGTATATAATTGCATATACATACATATATATAATTATACATATAATGACATATACATACATATACATATATGTATACATATACATATACTTATCATATATATACATATATAATAATATATATACTATATGTATTTATCGTATATATACACGCACACACATATTTTATATATATATTACAAACTATTACACGTATACTACGTGTAATAGTACACATAAGCATATCTGTAATATATATAATATATAAGTATATTTATAAGTATGTACTTATAAGTATATATAATATACATATTACATAAATATATATATATTATACATATATTATAAATAAATAAATATATATATTATATGTATATATAAATAGATGTATAGTATGCAAATATATAATTATATATACGTCTAGTGTGTGTGGGGGGTTGATTTTTAAAAATAATAAAAACTGTTTTTGAAATAAATGAAAACTCACTTTTCATACTTTCACTTTTTTTGAAAATAATAAAAATTATTTTTAATTTTTTGTATGTAAAATATCAACACAAACATATTTTCTTTTCAAAAACAAAAAATTCAAAAAATAAAAATAAAAAACAAAAAACAAAATAATTTCCAAACATGTCCTTACCCTCTCGGGCCTCCCTTTCGGTTCCCTCACATTTGTTCGACAAACCCTAGATCTGTTTTAGAGTCTTGTGCGGCGCTTCAACGGCAGCACCTCCTCCTCACTCACTGTTGACATTGTGTACTCCATATATGCTATTTGGTCTCTCTCTCTCTCTCTCTCAATAATCATCATATCTGTGTGCATTTTAACTATTCCCATCCTCTGTACTGTGTTTTTGCGATTGCTTTAATCGTGATTATAATATAAATTAATAAAGCATGAATCTTTTGAGTGTGGGATTATAAATAAATAAGGATAAATTACGTAAATAGTTCCTGTAGTTTGAACCCAATTTTACTTTAACCCTACCCTTTGAAATAACTCAATTTTATATTTTCGTTCTAATTAGGTTCAATCATTGAAAATTCAAATGCTGACTTGTTTTGAGGTATTATAGTAGAAAAGAAAAACATGAACTTACTTATTTACCCTTTGAAATGAGTCAACACTAACTTTTCGGTTAGAAAAAAAAAAGGGACGTTAACAATTGGACCTAATTGGAACAAAAAACGTAAATACAAAATCAAAATCGAATCATTTCAAAGGGTAATGACCAAAGTAAAATTAGGTCCAAACTACAAGGACCATTTTAGTAATTTACCCCAAAAATAGATCATGATTAAAGTCACATATAGATTGGTTTGGGGCGGGAAGGGACAAATTCGGAAAAAAATTATTCATATCCGTCAGTTCTGTGAATAATTGATCTTCATTGAATTGGGACACAATAGAACAATTTTTATCCAATGAATATCAAAACGGGTACCGGATACAAATATCCGCTCCGATCCTACTCCATTGCCACTCCAACACTCACTAACTGTCGTCACCACACTTCTTGACTTCTCTTTCTATTTGCCACTTTGAGATTGAGAGAGAGAATTATTGACTACTATAAGTTCCAAGCAACAACCTTTGACAATATTCACCTGAAACCTTTTTTTGTTTCAGAATTCTGGAGCCAATGCCAAAATTACAAGCCCAGCCATTCAAGTGCTCAAGCAACCTTGGTGACAATGATTTCGCAGAGGCAGTCTACTATTTTCAAAAAGATTCATACTGTACAATCTTGAATAATAACAATTCACAGAATACTCAAGTTCGCACAAGCAGTCATAAGTTCGTGACATGTCTTGAATCACGATGTCAGCGCTACTCTCCTAGGTCAAATAGGTCGGTTGAAAGACATGAAAGAGAATATTGTTCTAGGGAATGATACCTATTGGTACCGGATTCAAAGGATAAAATTAAGGACACGAGATCACAATAAACACATTAAGGGTATACATGAGAATCGATCCAGTATTCTAAGTAAAGAAGCGAAGGCATATGCAATTCCTAGTCACGAGAAAAAATTAGCTGCCAATTCTATTTCTACCAATCTCCGGCACAGCTAAGAAATTGTTAATATCAAGCTTATAGTCTTCAAAGATAATTCAAATACACTCTCTTTGTCTCACTTTAGTTGTCATTTTTCAACAAATCAAGACATTCAATTGTGTCGGAAAAAAATGACTTGCGTAGAAAAAAGTCGTTGATCATCCAAAGTCCAATTAATTCTTGTGGAAAGAATAATCTTTTGAATATTTGCGATGTCCGAAATGGAAAAAAGTAACTGTTCAAATGGGGCGGATGGAGTATATTTTTGGGGGCTTGTATGGTTTATCCGGTGTATGTCCGAGTGAATCTGTCGGTTTTGTTTCAATGAATTAGCTTGCATAGGCAAATGAACCATAAACAGTTTCTTTCTTCATAGTCAGCCACGATTTGAGGGCATATATCTCAACCACACAATGGAGGCAAGAACCCCGATAATTGAAAGGTGCAAACTTGTATAAGTTCATAATTGTCATACAACTTGAAAGCAAAATGTAAGGTTTTTATTTAATATAAATTTTTCATGGTGCGATCGCTCCACACGACCCCTTGGATCCATCACTGACTTCACATAAATATTATGTCAAATTGCACTCCTTGGGAAAATTTGGTACTGGGCATGACTAAGGAGTAAATATCCTCAGGCAAGTGCAAAAGATAGTACAATCCGATTAGCAGAAGTGATTTACAAGAATAAAATACAAACCTAACATGACTGCTCTTTATAAGTGGACATACCTGAAATATCTCCAGGCCACTGGTGCTTGTATAGATAAGCAACATAATATCAATATCCATCTCTGAAACATATCTAAACCTACGACAATGACTACACTCTGAAACTTAGTATGACTGCAAAAGATCCTCGAATCATACTCCATGATTGGACGATCTTTAGCTGACTATCACCAACATACTGTTTGTGTTCAGCATCACCAAACTGTGGTGTTACTATGAATTATGTTTTTTTGACAAGTGCAGCATTGCTATGATTAACGCCATATCTTTTCACTCTTCATCTACTTGCAAGCAATTCCGTAAACATGAGGGCTTAAAATAGAGGCATTAGACACGAAAACCATGTTTAAGTCAACGTCAGAAAACCCTGCATCGGAAATGTACTTTCCTGTTGTCCTGGTGAGGTGACACCCATCAGAAACTGTCTGCTGAAGAGGATCGAGAACACCCTGTACAAATCTGAGAATCGTTCCATCTGTCAAACCAAAACAAAGGGAAAGGAGTAAGCAATTCCATGTTCAAAATGGACCAACTCAACAAAGGGGGCATCAAGGTGAATGGGAGGTTGGACTTGCAATATAAAATAGAAATATACGATATTCTGCTGCATGTAAATCAAGATGGTCAGTTTCCATACCTTCTGCAGCCACATGCTCCACAAATAAGTAACGCCCACCAGGTTTAAGCACCCTCATTACCTCTGTGCAATTACAAACCATTAGTCTTTGTAATGAAAGTGATTTGCGATGAACACAGAAAGTAGGATACTTGGATTAGATCTAGAAAGTTCACCCCATTCATAATTCATAACCAAATGCGCAGGGAAAGTAGGTCATAGTAGTAAACCATGGATTGGTTCAAAAGCAGTTTGGGTTAGGAAATTTAGTCAAGACACGTTAAATAATGACATAGCCACATATGAAGGGACATTTGACAGCCTGTTCGATGTAAATAACTTGGAATTCGACCAGGTATGTTTTCCATATTTAAAGGCATAATCACACATCAATATATAGCCATTAGATGCCATTGTTTAATGTCTGTGTTCTTTTCAATTAATGGAATTTCTGAAAAATCAATTCAAAGTTGCCAATGTGACCTTGACAGAGAAAATGCTGTAATGGTCGGCTTAACTCATTACTGCGACCTTGCAAGTCTTACTATTTATGTAGTTCACTGGAACAGGAAAATGGAAGTAATACGGTTCATTCACTTTCATTCAGACAATAATCCTCTGTGAGTATAAAGCCCCTGTATGAACTTCTGCCCGTTAAAAAGATTAACTCAAAAAGACTGAAAGTCATGCTAGCTCATATACCTTTTAGTGCCATATTCATGTCTTTTACAGAACATAGCACAAGTGTTCCCACAACTGCATCAACGGAAGCATCACGTAATGGCAAAGCCTCTGCAACCTGTAAAAAATCAACAAAATCAGTCTTAGAGAATAATCTTCCAGCTTCACCTATTAAATTCCTGATCAGCATACAATTCAAGGAGATAACCAAGTAACCTGAAATTTTTTATTAGATAGAGTAGAATATTGCTCAATATGCGATAAAGGAAAAGAAAGACACACCAATACCAAGGTGGTAGCTTGACAACAAAAATGTTATAAATTTTGTCAAGTATATATTTGTACCGACCAAAATTTAGAATCTTCACCATTTGAAGTAACACGAGCTTCAATTATATCAGAAGGACAAAGTACCGCTTGGATGAACTTAAAATCTGCTAGAGGTAGGCCAACATTCAATGCCGATGCCTGTGCATACTTCTCCATCTTTCTGTTGGGATCTATGCCAAAAATACGAACACCACTATTACCACCAGCATAATACTTGAGATTAGGACCTGTACCGATTCCAATCTCCAGCACTGTCTCAGCCTTCCCCTTCATGTTTGCGAAGAGCTGTGACTTATAACCTGCAACCTTAACCAAAGAACAGGTGCGGATTAGAGATGTGCATGCTTGAAATTGCAGTAACTACAAGATACAGCACACTCAATGCTTGTAGACCATGATCTAATAGTGCAATGGTAACTTACCTCCGCCTCATACAACTTCGTGCCATTTTCCAAAACTGATGCATAGAATTCCTCGTACCAATCTGGTCTAGGAGGGTGAAAGCTGTTCAGCATAGCCTATATATACAATATGTCATTCGTAATGCTTTACCACTGCTCAGAAATGAATTCAGTAGGTACATAATCATCCAAACATGGTGTCCCTATTCTGGCTCTTCTTTCAAGTGCATAATAAGCCAAATTGATGGAGACAAAACAAACTGTAGAAATTAATTCCCTCATCATTGAGCAAGCATTTGAAGTTAACAGTATGATCTGTATAGCTTGACACCCTCTTATCGATCTGAACGCGTGAGTCCTAAATTGGTGAGTATGTCACAAGCATTTAATCTTCGTCTTTTGGAATGCTACATCGGATGTGGAAAATTTCCATGATGATATTACAATACGGTGCAGGATACGTTCAACTTGGAGATGCCTTTCGGGGTTGAGCACAGAAGGACAAGCCCGGGAAGCCATGTGCTGGACAGGGCATAAGTGATAATAATTCTATGTGGAGGCTAGATCACACGTACAAATTGAATTCAGCTATTGTAACGCCACCTCGAGGCAGGGATATTAGGATTCACACATCTGATGTGGATAATGCCTAGAATTGACTTATAAGACCGCATGTAACACTTTTAACTTGGAGACACCTTTTAGGCTTTGAGCCCAGACGGACAACCAATAAGGCCAACTTATCTTGATTGAGTTCAATCTTCTCCTTCTTATACAAACTTCTTAGTATGTAAATCAATTGACAGAGTGAGTCTCGAAAATTAAGTAATAAAGTTACAATTGTTGGATAGCTTGATACAAGTTGTTGGGCACCTATTCCGCATTCACATACTGTTTAGGTTCTTAATGCAGAATAAGTACAACTTTTCAACTCAGTCTAATCAAGTGAGCCCGAGTAATCTGTGAAAGTACACAATATGCAGATTTGTGTGTGTGTAGAGAGAGAGAGAGAGAGAGAGAGAGGGAGAGAGAGAGAGAGAGAGAGAGAGAGAGAGAGTACTAACCGTGGAATCGAAATGTGAAAGGGAAGCGTTGGAAGGAGGAATAGACAAGAGAGTGGTTCCAATTGCTCCAATTAAGCGTCTTCTTCCACAAGAGCAGAATCTGGGGGCGCATAAGTAATCCGGGGACTGCGAATGGCGCAGTCTGTCTTTGGATTCATCGGGTGTAGGAGACGAATCGGAGGGCTGTTGTCCTTGTTTGAGGCCGCTCTTTAAGATTGTGGTGTTGGGTTTAGCAAACGGAGTGTGATTGGAAGAGGAACTAGTTTTGAGATTGAAGATGGAGAAGGATGATGGATAGGGTGAACGAAGGATCATTTTTGCTCCGTGGACTGAGTGAGACCTTCGGCAGGGAGACGAGGAACTAAAAGCGCGACAACAGGCTCAATTTGTGATTATTTAAATTTTTTTATTTTTTTATTTTGGCCTCAAAATTTTATAGATTATTGTTTCAATTTGATGACACAAATCTAAAAAAATATTAAATTATATTAATTTTTTTTAAAAATTACTAAAAATGATAAATAAATACAAATAAAAATTTTATTTTTAGATTATTTTTGTTTTTTTTAATTTTTTAAAAATTTGACCTATTATTTCTTACTTTTATAAAATATGTAAAGAACTACTAGTTCAACAAAATTAACAAAAATAAAAGATTACAAAAACATTTATACAAGGACAAAAAAGTAATTAAATAATCGAGTCAGGTCAAATCCAAATTTAATTGATTGATAAGCAATTATGAATCCGTTAATTGACCAAATAAAAAATGGCTATCAAACCTTCACAAAACAATAATTATTTAAAAAAATTTATTATAAATTTTTATTTTCTAAATTTCTCTTATTAAGATGAATTAATTATTAATAAAAATTTAGCACAAAACAATAAAATTAACAAATTAATAACAAAAAAATATACGAAAAAGAAGTTAGGCCGAAAGGATTTACGTGAGAAACTATAGTCCGAATTAATATTTTCAACTGAATTAAATATTTATGAATATTTTTAAAAATTATTATGAGGATATGATATTAAAATTTCATTGCTATCAATTTAATGGACTATACGTGTAATGAAGTTTTGTAGGTCTTTTTTTAATTATTCCCATCAAACAAGTAATTTCATAATGAAGTTGCTTTTGTGTTTGTTGTCGTCTATACTCTAACATAGAAAGGAAAAACAGTGTTCTAAATTTGGTATGTACGTCAACTTTTTAATTCAAATTATCCTCATGACATATTATTTATTACTTTTAAACAATTTTGTGTCACTTAATAATTATAACGACAAAAAAATCATTTTCACTATTTATTTTAAGTAACCGCTCTCATTACAAAATAAATTGATGAAACTCTTATTTGCACATGCATTAAATGTGTTTGTCTTTTAGTATTAAACTATGTTTGGTTGACTGTTTTTTAAACGATTTTTAGAAAAAAAACTTTGAAATGTTGTTTGGAATAAGTGTTTCAGAAAAAATTTGGGAGTTAAATTTTTTCGACATTTTTGAGGTGTCTGTTTCTCTCTCTTCTTTTATAGAGAGATAAAATTGTTTGGAAAAAAATAAAAAATTTTAAAATTTTTTTTCCAAAAACTTATTTGGAAAAAAATTTCACAAACAAACAAAGAAACACACCCTAAATTGGTTGCCAACTGGGTAACACAATATCTGGTACTTTTTTAAATAATGATATTTACTTTAGGGCTTTTCTTTCGTGTGGGAGAAGACAAACGACTTCTAGTAGTTTATTGACCAGCAAATTCATTAATGGTTTGCCGACGACATTGGCCGATCCAAAAAAAAATTATGTCCAATTTGAATGGAGATATAATTTTAGGTGTCATAAGTAAGATGATGAATATAGTATAAGGAGAGATTAAAAAAAAAAGTGTTTGGTTGAACATTTTAATGAGGAAAGAAGAATTATTTTAAACTTGATTTGGTTGAAACTTTGCGTGGATGAATGAAAGTGGGATGATAAGAAAATATTGGGTTAAAAAACTTTATTGCTCTTGTATTTTACCCTTGTATTATATTATATTTATTATTGCAAATATTGTGAAAAATATATATTCTCTAAATTTGTACTATAATTAAAATACAAATTGTACGTTTTAATTAATGATAATTAAATGATGTATTTTATTTAAAATTTTGTCATATTCATTTTGCAATTCAAATTTTAGTTAGTGAGTTGAATATATAATGATTTGGTTCAATCTAATAAAAAATTAAAAGTGAAGCTGGGGCCTTGTAATATTATCTGACCGAAGTAAATATTTTGCTTCGGACAATCCATCTATTCTAGACATTGCAAATCAGAAAAAAGCATGCTCCAAAGATCATAATTTGTAAAACATGGTTATTAAAAAGACAAAATATTATTGTTCATTGGCTCTTTTCGTTCCGGATATAAAATCGAATACAATCAAATTGGATAACTATGAATAAATCGTCCCACTATTTTCACAAGAAAAAATATACAAAGTGCATACTAATTGTGGTTCACTAATCATGGCCAACCCAATCTTTTTCTAAATTGGGTATTCAAATATATCCATAAAACCCTTCTTTGATCATGAAGACGCCAAGTCCTTCAATGTGAAATAGATTGCAACATGAAACACCACAACAATAACAACCAATCAATGAAACACAACAGCAATACAAAACACCCGAACATTAATTTTCCCCTACAAGTTGCAACGTAAAACACCATAGCAACAACAACAACCTAGCAAACACCAACAACAAATAGGCTCATGAAACTGGGTTGCAACAACTGCGTGTACCAAATAAACAGAAAACAAAAAGGCTCAAAAATATATCATAGCCCATGAAACACCACAACAACAGTAACTACAACCCAACTAATACCAACTGAAACCGGGTTACAACAACTGCATGTAACTATGAAACAACAACAATGAAGGCTCAAAAATTCATCATAGCTCATGAAACACCACCACCACCACCACCACCACCACCACCACCACCACCCAGACAACAATGAAGAGTCATAATTATTTAATGAAATTTATTATACCTCATGAAATTAAACATTCAACAAAAACTGAAAGTATTTATTGTACATCTATTCCCAAAATTACAAAGGGTCAACCCAAAAAAAATATGGTCGATTAACATTCATTCCCTATCTTACCAAGGGCGAATTAATATTCAAAATAATAGGGCCAATACATGCCAATTAACATACGATCTTAAACTATATTGCTCTAATTCAATCCAAAAAATTATAGACCGGTTATGATGCATCAAGTTATAATAGTTTCACATATTAAAAAATTATATTACTAACGAACATTATTACAGAGATAACAGGTATATCTATCCGTCCAACAGTGCAATCACCCACTCTTTTTTTTCGTCATTTGAAATGAATAGGAAGTTACCCACCCCTTCTTTATCAATATGATCACTACGAAAGTCCTGAACCTTTGTATTTTTGTTATGTTAAGTTTTTTTTTAACTCATCATACATCAAGTTTCTTGAAGTAGAGAATTCCTTGGAGTACCCCATCGATTTTTTCATACATGATAAGGTATCCCTCGTGTCACTCAACCATACTCCAAACGACTTCGTTATGGAACTCTTCTTAGCCACCACCATTGGCTGCTTCTTTTCATTCTTATGTCTTGCATTGCTCTTAAGTGTGGATCCTTCTACGCTCTCAGATAAAGGAGGCTCACCAAATACTCCCATCTCGAATATTGGACTTAACAATCCCGAAATAATGTATCCACATAGGGGTGGATCTAAGATTTATAGGTATTGTTGTCAAGTATTTATAATATGTATAACTTTTTTGGGGCAAGACATAGTATCATATGGGATAAATTTATCGAAATACCTAAAAAATATACCTCTCTTCGGGGGATTTTTCAATTAAGTAGGGTCAGTTGATCTCGTTTGCCACTACATAGCTCTGCCCCTATATCCACCTCTTCTTCTATATCTATATTAACAGCGGCCTCTTGCTCATCCTCTACAAATTCACCAGTGGCATTATCTTTCTCGAATAGGACTTATCAATCATTGTAGTTCAGGAATGATTTTCCATTGAAGTCTTTTGCTTTTGGATTGGCCTATACAAGATTAAAGAATGCCTGAGAATTCTCTTGGATAAAAGTTATATATTCTCCATCATATGAACCTCTATTTATAGGCTCAAACAGAGGGTGATGATTTTGAAAACTTCTGCAATGAGTATTGCTAATTGATTTGATTGAGCTAATTTTTTAAAAGTAAAATATTTGCTCCTTATTTTATGAAAACAACTTGAATAAAAAAGAATAATTTTTTTTCCTTATTTTGACTTTAATTAATCATAAATATTTTGTTTATCTTGATTAATTAAAGGACTATCAAATTATGCAAAATTTTAATGTTTACAAATTGCCCCTTCAAGACTCATACGACATGCTTGCTAACTAGCATCAAAGGTGAAATTTGAAGTGATATTTTGCTGGACACTTCGCCCAATACAGTTCTTCATGAGCTTCTAGACTTTCAAACTTTAGCTTAGTTGACTTGTGATGTGTCTTTACATGAGTTAAGGGTAAAAGATGTGCAACCTAGCTAGCCAAATGTCTAAGAATATATCAATTGATTGATGACAATGTTGTCTTTGGAATGATTTTGTCTTTTTGGATAAAATAATTATTTTTTTTAATTTTTTGGAGATAAATTAAGCTCATGTCAGGTAGTGTTTTAAACTTTAGTATTCTTCAAAGAGTGATAAAGATAACTTGCTTCTCGTCCTCACTTTTCACGTGAGGCTCATTTGTTTTAGTCAAGTTGATGATGCGCTTTTTGACTTTGAGTGAAGTATCATTATAGCTGCTTCAAGCAACATTGTGTACTCTATGCGAGATAAGTTTGAGTTTCGAGTCTTTTCATCTTCTTTTACGTAGTCGACCATAATTCTCTATACCTATTTTTTTGTGGTTCCTTTTTAAACTTTGCATTTGTGCTTTAAAGTTGAGAAAAAATAGATTTTTCACAGTTGTGAATTTATTTTCTTGTCTTCTTGTTAGTGGTAACTAATCTGTCCAAAATTAAAGTACGATAAGTAGGAGCTTCAATGCGAAATAGTGTAAACAACTTCAACCAAATCAGCATCAAAGAATCACTTAGAAAAGAATCCACTTAATGTTAGTGGTTTGTTGTGAAGAATTCTCAGACAACACCCCTTTCACATCTTTTTTGCCTCTCACCTTATTAGTTTGGGTGTGTTGTGAAGAATTCTTCTTTACTTCTATTTTCATGACTAGAAGTGCATTTATCTTCAGCTTGTTTTGACATGACTTCTCATGTATTGGAATAATTTGTCCCTCGATATCCTTTATAATTGAAACCTCTTCAATGTAAGGATATGCAGATATACCTTCTCTTGGGACTTGAAACGTCATAGGTTCAAGGAAACGAAAGTGAATGATCTTAAAAGTTTCTCTCCATGTCTGAACTAAGATTGGAGAATTTGAAAATCCATTAGTATTCCCGTCTATAGCTTGACTATACAACATCATCCAAGTCGAGCATAATTCCTCCCTTATTTGCAAGATTCATTACTAGTTTGTTCAGCACACTTCTAATAGGGTGGCTGATAGTTTGATGTAGTGATAATGCTTCAGATGACTAACATGACTCATCTCTGCTAGTCGTATGCATTCGAGAAGTTGAATGATCTTCTTTGAAGAAAATCTTCTAACATGCCTTACATGCCAGAGTCAAAAATATATATATTTCTTTTTTTACAACCCTATCAAAGTTGGACGTATTTCCTTCTCTACAAAGCGCTCTTCTTTCTTGACATTTTCTTCTTATCATTCTTAGCTATCTTGATTGGGGTCATTGTGACTACCATAAACCCTTATGTAGAGTTAGTAGAGAATTTTTCACCATTCTCATTGCTATTTCTTTGTCGATCGACAATAATAGGGATAGTTCTTTCGTTATAGGCTATGCTAATCTCCGTGTCATGGGCACGTGTTGCCAACTCCTCAAATGGTTATGGTTGAATCCCTTGAAGGATGTAAAGGAGTCCCTAGTGCATGCCTTGCGTGCACACCTCGACAACACAAACCTCTGTAGGTTGACCTTTGCAATCCAAGCTTAAGGAGCACCAACCGTCGATGTAGTTTGCCACTAGTTTATCCTTTCACTGCTTCATGTTAGTCAATTCGACCATACTCATAGCTTGTCGAGTACTTTAGCAATCATTCAAGAATTCTTATTCCATATCCCCCCACCATCAATTGAATCATACTCTAAGTCCATGAACCAATCAAAAGTATTTTCTTTTAGCAATTAAACAAATTGCTCAACGATAAGGTCACCTTATGTTCCACCATTATTGCACATTTTGATGAAATGGAAAATGTGTTGCACAGGATTTTCTTTTCCATCAAATTGGTAAAACTTGGAAGGTTGGTAATTATAAGGCGTCTTCAATCTATCAATTGCTTTGAGTAAGGCTTTGAATACAACAGAGTGTTTTAAAGGGTACTACCATATTATGCTTGGATCCTATTTGCTATCATATCTCAAAGTTATTGGATGAACTATGAAGTTATTGAGGTGTGATGACTATTTTTGTCCCCAACTTACTTTGAATGGGTATTCCTAACAACTTGTTGCTTCATGGCAATTGAATGACTTGCGTTGCCAACAGGCATAACATATGGCACAAGACCAATTGGATGTGAATTGCATTGGCTTGTCTCACCTACCATTTGTGCTTTAAATCTATTTATGAGTAAAGCAATTTGGATATCTTTGTCTTTCACAGTTTAGGTGAGTTTCTCAATTGTGCAACCCATTGTTGCAAATTTTTCCTTTACTGTCGTAGTGCCAGTGGTCATGACTTGCATGGCCCCACTGAATAAGATGACTCTACACAATTTGACGCGATAGAGCATTTTGACGATGAAGGAGAGAATCCAAAATGCGAATATGTACCTGAGTTTGCATCAAGAATTGAACGAGAAGGACCTAACAACATATTTGTCGAGATTGAATTCTTAAAATTGCATGGAGCTTTTCGGAGCATTTTTCTCTTCTTTTTTTTTGCTGCAAGAGTGGTGGCGCTTTAGTGATTGTCATGTGACACACTTGTTGAATTAATGCTTGATGCAGTTTATGTAGGAGTAGCGATCACTCTAGTCTTGCTACGCGTCATAGGGCCCGTGGAAATGTTATTGCTGCTTGTGAAAATGACAATATTCTTGCTAGTGTTCTTGACAATTTGATCATTTGAGTTTTCTTAGTCTCCATTTGCGAATAACTTGGTTTCGCAGAAAGAGACCAGAGGTAGAGAAGGTCTCACTGGACATGCCAAATTTGTAACACAAATTCGAGTCCTACAATAAAGACACGAAAAAATGCACAAAATAATATTCTTTGCAATGAAAGAATAATTTTTCTTGTTCAATCTCCGATATGTTTGCGATCCAACAGTTGTAGAGGCTTGTTGTTGAATAAGCGGGTTGATAATTTCTTAAATGAAGAAACTGGAATAATATTTTTGATCGAGGACTTGAACAACTTAATTTTGAATGAACCGTGAAGACTTTGCATGATTTAAAACGAAGAGTGCAATTGTAGACGAATCAACACGCTATTGGATGCTTGTTAATTCTATACAGAAGCTTGAAAGAATAATTTAAGAAGAGCTTGAGTGAAAAACCTTAAAGAATGCTTACGAGTTCTCTTGGCAAAAGGTTGTTTGTTCTCCATCATATGAGTCTCTTGTTTATTCTCCATCATATGAGCCTCTATTTATATTTATAGGATCAGGGAGAATGTTTTGATTTTGAAAACTTCTTCAATTAGTATCAATGGTTGATTTGATTGAGCTAACTTTTTCAAAAATAAGATATTTATCCCTTATTTAATGGCAATAACTAATTTTAATAAAATAACATAATTTTGTTTCTTTATTTTGACTTCAATTAATCAATGATATTTTATTTATCTTGATTAATTAAATGTCTATCAAACCATGCAAAATTTTAGTATCTATAGTGACACTAAGTCCTAATGGGATAGTATGAATATGTCCTTAGAATTGCTTATCTCACTTCAGCTCACCAAAATTTTCTCGATTGCATTCCTGGCCGAGGAGTGCTTCATGTAGAAGGACTCCTCCCTATTAGCTGACTTTGTCTCCAAATATTTATGTAGTACCATGAACCCATGTATGGTGCTAGGAAGCCCGCACCGTTGATGTAACCGACATCTATGAGGTAATATTGACCTGAAAATGTAGAATGTCTAACCAACCTTATTGCAAATGGAATCTTTTCGTATGGAGTATAATAAGGAGAGGTAAATTGGCTGTGGTGGGACTCTCAATCCATTAGGCTTGGTCAAATTGTTTCACGAGATTCTAGAGTCTATTGCAGACTCTTCTCAACCGGACAACACATAAATGAACTGCTAATTTGGACTAATAACACCCTACACATTGGTTGCGTAATCGCCATTCCTTGACCTATATCGTGCTTTGTCGATGGTTAGGGAGAGAACTGACACCTACGTTCCATCTAAAGCCCTGATATACTTCTATAACAATATTACAATACGGTACAATCAATTAAAAAGGAAGTAAAAAAATGTGTTGATAGTCACATAAGGAGACCTAACCATAAAACGATACAAGTATGTATCTGAAACCAAATCCATCTATCGTCATCAGCATCCCCTGAAACAAGTGTTAGCCTTTTGTATAGAACATTATGAAGGCGCAAAGTTGCCTTAAGGACTGCATTAAAATGGAAGCTTAATTACTATGTGCCCTAACCTCCAAAAGACAAATTTGGGCCCCCTATTCTTGGTATGGTGTGCTAGGAACCATAAAATTATGAAAACTTTCTCCTTCAAAAGTATGTATCTATAGTCCCTAAGGCCCACATCTTGAATTAAAAAACACAACCTCATAAATGTATGTTTGTTCAACCTCATTTGGTCATGGTAGTATTCGTCACTCTCCCATACAAGCCTATTAAGAAAATTCATTCGATTTTGGCAAACGTTGGGTATCCTAGGAATACGGGGACCACTAACAACCCTATCATGTAAACCAGACACAATAAGGTGGTAAAATTGAAATGAACAATTAATTACAAAGACAAATGTTTGTAATGCTACAAAGGCCTCAGTCTCTATGATCTTCCTTGCTTGTCTTTTTTTTTTTTATATTGTTGCCATCTTAACATGGTTATGCAATAAGTTACATGCAATTCAAGATAAACAATATATAATTCTTATATAAATTGTTCAACATTCCAGTGTCAAACCACCACACACCTGAGAAATACTGATGACAGTTGAAATCAAAATCAACACAAAAAATTTCAAAAACAAAATATGAATAGCACGCTAAACCTCTTCAAATGGAGCATAATAAAATGTAAGGAACCCAGTTCACACAGTTGAAGGCCGAATGATCTGGTTTGGAGAATTGGTTCTAAAATAAGTTCGAAACATAACACAACCTAGTTCTAAACTAGTAATCAAAGAAGCAAAATAACCTAATTCCAAAACCAGTTCCAAAGCCTATTCAAAATCCAACACAATCGAGTTTGAAAACCAACGCAACGCAATTCCAAACTAGTTATCAAAGAAGGAAAACAAACTTGTTCCATAACCTATTCAAAACTAACACAGTTCAATTCCAAGACCAACACAACCTAGTTCTAAAACTAGTTCAAAATCCAACGAAACCCAAATCGAAAACCAGTTCCAAACCATAAACGAAAGGCAGAATGAAGCTCAAGAAAGGAAACCATTTCGTAGACCTTAGAGTTGATCGGAGGGCCAACAATGCTGACTGAATAAGCAACAATCTAGGTCGGAGAACTCTTTGATGTCGATTACACCTCTCTCTCTCTCTCTCTCTTGCATACCTCTGACTTGTGGGTTTCTTGATGCAATTTGGAGGCATTTTGGTTTATTTGTTAAGCGGTCTTAATTAACAACACCCCATGGGGTGTCTTTGACTAAGACCTTAATCCGGTATGTTAATTTAAACGTATCATTTTTATTACACAAACATCGAATATGCAAGATAAGTTCTTAACTAAGACCCTTTTTACTTAAAACACAAATATACTCTCATCCAAACATGACACGAAGAGATTATGAAACCTGTAACATTGCCTTCGAGGATAGTGCTGGTATCAGGAGGTGTAGAGAGGTAAAAGAACAGTTTTCACATAATTGAAGGTGGGACATGGGTTTAAAATGTAAATGGAAGGTTCCAATGTATTGTGGGCCATGGGTTTAAAATGTAAACAGAAAGTTTGAGTGTATCTTTTAAAAAAAATAAAAAAATACTATGGGTATAATAAAATTAATGCATTGAAAAATATATGAGCGATTTTAACAATCCAAAAGAAGAAAACACAAGAAATTATTCTCTTATTTTTTCATAGTAGGACCAGATTTCTCGACATTAGTGAGGGTAGTTATAAATCACGGGTTTATCAACTATAATGCCCCTTTTAGAAATAGGATTGACTACAAAAACTGATCAAATTCGGAGTTGTTGATGTTAACACCGGTTAATCATAGAAGAAACATGTGAAGTGTATGACAAACTCAATACCGAAAGTTTCACAAGGAGACTGGAGCAAGCTATCATGAGATAAAAGATCTTTTTTCAAAAGAAGTTCTAGCCCACTTGGAAAGGAGCTAGCGTGGCTACTTATCACCATGTTATTAAAGGTCAATACTATCATCTTGGATGTGATTATTCCGATTTATCATATCAAAAGATTAATTTATTTTCAATCCTGATAGAATATATGAAGGATTATTACGTATCTTTGGAGATGAATAAAATTATCTCATATTTTTTTATCTATATCTTATCATCCTTTTATTCATGAAAATATTATTATTTATTATAAAAATATTATCCACCTATTAATATTCTCGTATCACAATTCTTAAAAAAATTCAAACGAATCATTTATGACTATTCATCTATCTACAACAACTCATATTCTTCTCTTATTATATCTTTCATATTGTTTTGGGTACAATACACTGACTATTAGGGATCAATTCCGAGACTCAGTGATGAATGTGCACAAGTTATACAAAAACTAAAAATAAAATCCTACAAAGTGAAACTAGAATTCATACATTCGAAATCTCTCTGGTTTGATCTTGGCAACATTCACAGTTTGATGCGATCGAAGTATGTGCACGATCGACCTATAGATCTCGCTCAACTGAGCTCGAGAACTTTTATCGTAATCCTATCGCACCTCGATCACGAACCGAGTGTGAGCTCAAAAATCGTGTGATCTCCTTACCCTCACAGAATCTCTCTCAATATTTTGAATATTTTCGAGTATCAAGTGTAATATTCTGACCTAGAAGATATAACGATGTATATATATATAACGATAGGGACCCCAGGGAGAAATATAAGCTGAGCTTCCTATATAACTTGGAACCCTAATTCAACCCAGATTGATTTCGAATTATTTAAATTATAATTTATACCACTACAGAATTATAACTGTATTAACTTTCCATATCTCAAAATTATATTTCGAACTCTATGTTATTAAATGTCTATTTATCTCTCCGCGTTAAAATTAGATATACCCGTTGATTAAAATGAATTACTGATAATTTATATAATCAACATCTATAAAATTTATTGAGACATTCCACATAACTTATTCGTTATGTCGGATACTAATATCTACTTGTAGGGTTTGACATAATCGAAACTTGTAAGATTCTTCAAGAGGATATCATTAATCCCTACACTGGGATGTAAATTTCATTAATAATCAACATATATTATACATTTAATATTGTAATCTAACTCATCAAGACTATTGGCTCACAAGGTCTCACTCTATAATGAATTAAAGCTAATAACATTAAATGTCCACATTCATTAATTATCCTTGGGTTAAAAACACAAGCATTCATAATAATCATGAGGTGGTAATTGTCTTATATAGTCAGTATAAATATAATTATTTTAAAGTGGTTTCGTTCAATACATACAAAGTGTACTAACACAGTGAGTCGAAACTATACTATTTTTCGTAGTCAAGACAAACCTATTGAAACATAGTGTTACAGTCATACTGTTGGTGTATTCAATTTCATGTAAGACTGTACACCAGAAACTTATATTCTACAAGAACATAATCTGATCATCTGTGTGTAAGCCGAACTCTACACACCAGAATATCTATTATGTGGAATAAGAGACATTCATGCACAATATGATATGATATAATACAAACATTGTTCATAAATATTCTCATCAAGAAAATTAATAACTGATTAATAAATAATATAAACAAATACTAATCAATTTAATTTCTGGCTTTAGTACAAAATCCTAACAAGTGGCCTCCCTTAAAGTTTTCGACAAATGCAGAGACCTCTCCTGAGATTTCAAAGAATACAATTATCTCCCATACTTTTAAAACTATTAGACTATTATCCCCTTGTTTCTTTCTCTCCTTCCTCTTTTCGTAACTCACTCTTTTTTCTATTACAATTTTGACATAATACTTCTCTACGCTTTTTCTTCTTCCACCACCTCTGCTCTATCGCTTCCTCACAACATCATGAGCCTCGTATATTTTTTACTCAATTACATCTTTTGGTGCTCAAATAATTTAAAAAAGAGATTCTCCATTATTATTATTTTTGTTTTAAACAACTTTTATCTTTTATTTGAAAAAAATAAGACATACTGTTCAAATTCAATTGTTCTTTATATAGTTTTCTTTCTTCCAACTTCAAATTACTTGAAAAATGAACCCTAGCTATATCTAACCATTAGTTGCTAAAGTTAGTTGGTTTTAGAGATTGACATATTAAATCATATATTATCATATTGAAAATGAGATGGAGTATAATATTAAGACGATTGGCAATAAGATAACATAATATTTGAGGATTGACTAAAAAGATTTAGAAGTTGTAATCAAAGATAAAAAAAGAAGTTAATGTTTAAAGTTTTTGATCATCAGTAGTAGCTAAAAATAAAAAAAATCTCTAAATCAAGAGAAGCCAAACTATACCTTGGATGTATGCATTAAGGAGATTACTAATGTCAAATTGTGATAAAAAACAACAAATTTTAATATAGATGGAGGGTGATGGAGATAATATTTTTCAAATATAAAGAATCTTATAATTATCTATTATTTTGCAAAACATGACCTGTGTAGAATATTCTTTATTTTGTTATATTATTGTATAAGTTTAACTCTATTATTAAGTATTTTTTATGTTATGGTTAAACTTGAATCGTATAATTCTCAAAACAACATAATATTTATTTGTGTAATAATTGAATTTTATCCTAACGTGAATTTAATTTCATTAATAGTGGGACAGACAAAGGTAATATGCTCTAATTGAGTACAAAAGAGATTTTTATTTTATTTTTTAACTATTTCGGAAAAATTACAAAAATTCTTATTTCCATTAAAATCTATGGGTATTTCTCGTAATTTGAGTTTGATACTGCACGTCCGTAACTGGAACGTAGGGCCCGCCTCGTTCAAACCCTAAAACCCCAAATGGACATCCAGCGACGATATTTTTTTTCCGCGAGGTCGGTACCAATATAAATCCCCTGCATGAAGAGGCAGTTAATTACACATACACACAGTTTTATATATCTAGTCTAGAGAAATCCACCCTCTATACAACCCATCCAACAAGATTAATCCAGGAAGTTCGGGAACTCGCTCGCTCGCTCTCTACTGTCATCCTCTTTCCCGGGTTCGTTTCCCTTTTCCCATTTCCCTCCGATCTGATTTCTGTTTCACACCAAAGTTATCAATGTTTTTTCCTCTGATTCCATTGGTGTGGATTTTAAATGAATTGATATGAAGTTATTATTTGATTAGAATAGTTCGAAGCCAGATTTGATTTCTTACATATGGATTTCACATTTGAGAGCATTTAAAATAACCATCTAATAGGAGTGATATAAGGAGATTATACGAAAAATCCATCTTTCCTTGTAGTTGAATACGAAATCCCTTCTACGGCTAAATGACAGCTCACTTTCATTTTCTATCGTATGGCTATCACTTATAAGTTAAAGTTTTTGTTACCTTAATGCTCAAATATTGGTTTTCCAGCTGAAGCAGTCGTATTCAACTCTAGGGTAGTTAGTATTTATGAAGCTGAAGGATATGCTAATGATGGTAAGTAAAATAGGTTTTGTTGGAATCATTGACCTATTTTTCTTTATAGTTGATCAAGTGCGCACTGCTCACTATTCATGCTGTTGTGCTTTGATTGCTTTACTTTCATGAGAAATTAGTCAGCCTAACAATTTATAGGGATCGGGGAGTACGACTTTAAGATACAAGGTGAATGTTAACATCTACCTAAGATTCGAATTTGACGTGGCTGGGGGTTAGTTTGATGTAGTTAGAAGGTCAAAGCTGTGAGGTGCATCAACTGGTTTTTGTTAGTACTCTACTTACCATTTACTATGAAATAGGCTGGAAATCCAAGGAGCATGGTACAGACACAACACAGACATGTAAACACAACATTTTTTCCAAAATTACTATAATTTACTGTCGCTTTTTGTGGCTGCAGTTGCAATTATTGTAAGTGCATAGATATTGTCTCTTTCTGAAATGGCTGGTCAGAGGAACGACTATGGAAAGAGATCCCATGCTCTATCTGACTATACAGGCGATGGAGAAACAAAGAGGAGAAATCCATCTGATGAAAGGGACCAGAACACCATTGGGTCGGAAGATACTGTATACCGTTACTTGTGCCCAGTAAGGAGAATTGGAAGCATTATTGGGAAGGGAGGTGAGATCGCGAAACAACTGAGGGCAGAAACACTAGCAAAGATCAGGATTGGTGAGACCGTTCCTGGCTGTGATGAGCGCGTTGTCACCATTTACAGTTCCAGTGAGAAAACTAATAAATTAGAAGATACGGGTGAGCTTGTTTCACCTGCACAAGATGCTCTCTTTAGGGTGCATGAGAGGGTGGTTGCTGATGAATCACTTGGTGGTGATGATGAGTTTGAGGAGTCTCAGCAAGTAACAGTTAGAATGCTTGTGACATCGGATCAGATTGGATGTATTATTGGGAAAGGTGGACAAGTAATCCAAAATATGCGTACTGAAACTCGTGCTCAGATTCGAGTTATGAGTAGCGAACATCTGCCACCTTGTGCTGCGAATTCTGACGAGCTTGTCCTGGTAAACATGACATTTTTATCCTCATTTTACCTATTTGTCTAAGGTTCTTTATGTGTTTATTTGTGAAGCTCAAACCTGTTCACCTCTCTGCTATTTTGTCAAGAGAGTTAAAAATCAAATGATCGAGAGATCGACGTGTGACTCCTCTAGTTCGGAAAAAATAGAGGTATTGGTATCTGCACTCAGTTTCAGGACAAAACAGAATTTTATCCTCTTCATGTTTCCTTTTGTGGTAATTGAAAAAAATCGTAGAAGGGTATATTATGTGATGATTTGTGATATTCTTTTCATCTCCTTGACACGATTTGGACGGCATTCCAGGGTTGCATCTTCAGTTTTCTATGCCTTTCAAACTCGACCTGTAGGTTGATTAGTATAATCTTCTGGTTTTGTTGAAAGGTGTTAACTGGGTTGGTCCAATTATATCATTGAGTTCCTGACACTATTGAAGTTTCATTTTGCGTCTTTCTGCATCCTTTACATTCTCTGTAATCCAAACTTTGTTACTCCAGTTGATTGCTTGTTTCTGCTTTGAAATGTTGCCATATGAGGGGATTTGACTGCATATTAGTGTTGTATAGAAGGTTCGTTGATAATATTGAAGACATTTGTTATATTTTGCCCCCAGATAACTGGGGAAGCCTCTGTTGTTAGGAAGGCCCTTTATCAAGTGGCATCCCGTCTCCATGATAATCCATCACGAACCCAGCACCTGCTCTTGTCATCATCATCTATCTACAACTCTGGTGGGGCATTTAGTCAAAGTGGTAGTGTGCCACTTATGGGTGTAACTTCAGTGATGGGTCCTTACGGGGGTTACAGAGGCAAAATGGGTGATTGGTCAGGTTCTGTAATGGAATTCTCCATTCGCTTGGTTTGTCCAACTGAAAATATTGGAGGTGTGATTGGAAAAGGAGGTGCAATCATCAAACAAATAAGGCAGGAATCTGGAGCGTCTATTAAAGTTGATAGTTCAGGTGCTGAAGGAGAAGATTGCATTATATCTATTTCTGCAAAGGAGGTGAGCACCTCCCTGTTTGTATGGTTTTATGTTTCTGTTTCGTAACTATAAAGTCCAGAAGATAGGCTTTAGGATTGATACGATTCAACTAAATTGTCTTGTCAGTCATTTGAAGATCAATCTGCAACCATTGATGCAGCGATGCGCTTGCAACCAAGATGTAGTATGAAAGTAGAAAAAGAATCAGGTGATTCTGTAATCACAACTCGTCTGTTAGTACCAAGCTCAAGAATTGGATGCCTTATTGGTAAAGGAGGGGCTATCATTACTGAAATGAGGAATGTCACAAGAGCAAGCATCCGCATCCTGTCCAAGGAAAACCTTCCCAAGGTTGCTGTGGAAGATGATGAGATGGTGCAGGTGAAGAATTGCAATTTTTCTCCCTGTTTTTTTTTTTGGGCTAAGAGGATTGCAGTGTTGCTATTGCATGCGCGTGCGTTTCTTGGTTTGTTTTTCCACCTTGTGACTGAGTGGTGTTTGGGGGAGTTTACTTGCCATTCTCTTTCTTCGTTGGTCTAATTTCATTATGCTTTGATGCTGTCAGATTACTGGGGACCTCAATGTTGCTAGCAATGCCCTTTTTCAAGTAACTATGCGTTTAAAAGCCAACATATTTGAAATGGATGGAGCTTTACCTGCATTGCAACCAGCTCTTCCCTATCTTCCTTCATCACTCGAAATGTCAGATGGTTCGAGATATGGAAACCGTGACAACAAATCACATGGAGGGGGATATTCTACTTACTCTGATGGATATGGTTCTACTGACTTGCCTCCAAGTGACAACGGAAGTTATGGTGGTTCACAGGTAATTACAGCAGTACATATGTTTCTTTTAATTTTTTTTTCCCCTCTGATTGCGGTCATGAAGGGACAGATATTATTCAGTGATTTTTCTGGTTCCAAGGTTGTTTCAAGCACTCCTATATGTACTGCACTTGTGCTAAGTGCGTCTTCAATTTACAAACTGATTGACTTGCCATGTAAATTTCTTGTTTTCTCACCGTCCTGCAGAGAGTTGGTGGGAGTGGTTATGGGGCGTACGGCGTTTACTCTGCTCGTTCTGCTGGTGCTGGGTACAATAAACTGCACTTCCAAATTCTCTCTTCTTTAGTTGAGAGCCTATAGCATGTTTGTTGTTTTTACATGTATCATCTAGACAATCTGCTGATTTTAGATTTTGTATCAGGTCATCTATTCATAGCCCTGTTTCCCATGGAAGACGTCATGGCTATTAGACTCAGAATATACGGGATTATGGGTATGGTAATTCTTCCGTTGTGTCACTTACTTGGACTCTGATAGCCAACCTGCTGTATCCAGTAGGCATTGAACAAGATGCAAATTTCAGTTTTTGTGTCTTAATCTACCTGATAGTTTTTAGATGTCTAATGCTCCTTTTTTTGTTTGTTTGTTGCCTTCCCTGTCCATCAAAACAGCTCTATCTACAATGCCTGAAGCCAAGCCCATTGCCCCTTTTGATGATCTCTCCAGCTTAGACCAGAAGACCAGATGAACAGCATTTGACAATTTTTTGTTCCACCTTGGCCACCTTTGTGGATTTCTTTAGGATGACCTCTATCAACTTTTAAAGCATTTATGGCATTGTACCCAATATTACCAAGCCAATGTAGCCAACATATCTTATTTGTGAGGTTGTTTTTTGCTTCTGTGCAAAAGATACGGAACAGTGGCCGTGATTTTTTCCTCTTTACCAGTTATGTTTGGATGAGATTAAATTTTACCGCTGGAGAAAGATTATGATTTACATGTTGTGGCATAGATGTTACAACTATTGTCGTGGATTACTTCAGGTCACAGGTCATAGGTCACAAGCCTAAGGCCTCGTTCGATATGCGTTATAGATTAATTATGAAATGGGATTGATAGTGAAGTTTGTTATATTGTTGGAGGTAGTGCTTGTGTAGGAATTTTTCTTACCATTTTCTTTTCGGTTTAGGAGTGAGGGGATTAATGTGATAATGTGTGCATGAGAGGATTTAGTGGGATTGGATTATGAAAGATACCCCCCATGGGTTTGCCAATTCTCCCATTTGGGGACTTGTAGTCCGAGCAGACTCCTAGTCCGACCCTTGAAAAGATACCTGTGAAGCAAGCATTTTTCCCATACCAGAGGGGGCGGTGAATATGTACCCGGGCTCTGTACACACCGCCCGTCTTAGCTATGAATATAAATTAAGAAATGAATGCCGGGCAGCGCAACGACTAGGACTCGTGTCGGAGGAGTTTTGAGCGTGAGCTACCACTCATGCAGCGGCAAGGACCCGCAACTCTCGAAGGGAAAAGGGACCAAAAAATCCAAACTCCATGGAACGGAACCCATTAGGAAGTAAGCGATCTTGGCTCCACCGGTCCGTGTTTCGGGGAAAGTCTACCCAATTCCGACTCACCCCGTATTCCATGTGAGTCAGTTGACTTCAATTAGACCAGACAGACCGACAGCACAAGCGGCATTCCCATTCGTAAAGGGAGGAACTGACCCCTCCGGGGGCCAAGTCCATATAAGAGGACTAGCCACAAGTACTGAGACAATATCGAAAATCTTTGCAAGGCAACCAAACAATGAACTAATGGGCCCACGGGATTCATAGTCCAATAACTCCCTTCTACAACGGGCATCAAACACGGCCCTGTGCTAATCAAGTTTATATGCTTTTCTAGTTTGAAGTCTTGCTATTTCTTTCCACATTTGGCCCATATGTTTTCCACTTCTTAGGATTTTGTTCATGATGTTCTGCATTGTTTATGCTTGCATGCATTCTCTGAATATTCTATGTTGAAATTGAATAGCTTGGCTTGTGAAGAAAAAGCGTAGCAGCATCACTACGTGTTCCTTAGAGACGGAATTCCTTGATCTCACTTTATTTAGTATTTGATTATCAACTTCGAATTGGTGGCACAAGGACGTTTTAAAAAAGCCACAAGTTTGCTTTAAAGGGAGCTATTTTTGTTTTAGGTCATGGGTAGTTCAGATTTGAGGCTATATGCTTTGGGTGGAAGAGATTGGTTGGAGGCTAAAGCTGTCATCTGCTGCTGGACTATGGATCATTTCTGGAACATGATTTCTTTGAGCTCGAGATCACTATCTAAGTTCGAGTAGATACTGCCAATATCTAGATGCGATAAGTCTGTGGCAGAAGGTATGTGTTACGCTACATATACATGATCATTTTGGGCTTTACTGAGTGCAGTTTTTAACTATTTTTGTGCAACTTATTTGTCAGGTTTGATAAGTTGTTAGTTCTCTTGCTGCTACAGTCAGGTAAGTTTCTTTTTGGCTGATGATATTGAGTGCATTAGGTGGCAATGTTTTGAAATTGGATCATGTCACTAACCCTGAGGAGGAAAGCAATCTTAATCATGAATCAAGAATGGAATTTTGTAGCTTAGCTAGGAATTGTTGTCTCAATAGTAATTTTAGTTTCGTTCTCTAAGGATTTGGAGGAGTTGTAGTGCAGTTCCCTGTGCGGACAAAATGACATAGTTTTGTCCGCTTTGTCCTTAAAACTATATCGTTTTGGTCTCCATGTATCTTGATAATAATTCGCGCGATAAGTTAAAACGAGTTAGTTTTGAGGACAAAGTGAGCAAAACTATACCGTTTTATTTGCACTACACGTGTACTACAAGAAATTGCAGTACAGCCTTCCTGAATCCCATTATCTACTTGCCTGCCGTTGGGGCTTTTGATATTACACCACCATCTACAGATTATTTGCTGCCTATGCCCTCAAATTACCAATTTTCAGAGATCCAGCAATCTGAAAATCAGGCTTATTGTTCGTTCTTCTTTGGCTGTGAACCTTACACCCTTCTTTCTATTATTTAGAACCCTTTTGTCCACAAGCCTTTTTGTCACCCGTTCTTTCCCTGAATTCTTTTGCAAGCGCCTTAGTTTGAGCATTCAAAGCTGTCATATATATCGAAAGGAATTTTTTTTATTGGTTTGTTGAAGTCAGGTCCCCCAGTTGTCCAATGAACAAGTTTTACATGAGATCACAACTAGAGCAACTGAAGATATTGTCCTCTTTGTAATTGAGACTTTAAAGCTTTGTCATGCCTGCCAAACTTAGAAAGAAAAAAAGCCTATGCAGCATATTGAATGCCTTTTTTAAGTTGCTTCTTAGCGAGAGATGAATGCTTGCGTAAAATGCAGAACAGAAAAGGCCGAGGGTGCATTTACGATTTTCATACGTTTCTCTATGAACAACTGTGTTTGTGATAGGCATATACATGTTGGTATGCCTTCGTTATTGTCTAGTATGGAGAATGCGTGGGACTGGGAAGTAGTTTCCAATAGATTAGAGGATTTTATCAGTCTCTCGAGTGTTGTAGTTTTCAGTTTAATATTTGGATTAGACGATATTGTCTAGTTACTATTTTTGTAATCTAAATAATTTATTTTATATACATATTTGTGGCAATGCTATCATTTTATTTCTCGCACAAAGATAGAAAATTGACATCAGAGCTAAATTGCATGATAGTGGATTTCTTTACTTCTGTTTTCCTTTTAAAAATACATCTTGCAAATATCTGTAAATTTTGTGTCTAGTGAATATTTTAAAATTGATTAATTTTTTTATTTTAAGTGATTTTTTTATAAAATTATTATTTTTTACTTAAGAGTATTGAGATTCGATGTACTTAAAAACATAAAAAAACAATAAAATTTTAAAAAGTGACTAAAGACAAAAAATTAGAAAATCTTGTATATTTATTTTATCTCAAAAGATTGATCTTCAAAACACAATCAAATTCTAAAAAAGTAATTCAATAAATGAAACTTATTTTCTAAATGCAATAAAAAACATCAAAGTTGGCTTAGTTGAGTTAAGATAATCAAAAATCATTATTTATTTTATTCTTTGTTCTTATAGAGTTGAAAAGTTCTAGAAAAATTGAATTTATATAAATGTTTATACGAATGCATCATTTGTAAGAAAGTAAATTTTATTCCATACGATGAAATAATGAATAACGAAAAGACATTAGAAATTGTAAGGAAAACAAATAGTGCAACGAAGCATGGTTGAGACCATAATGATACATGAATTTTTTTTAGTTTTACTTTTGCGTATAATTATTGGAGATTATTTGTTCGTCCCGAGGAGACAATTTTTGAATATAATTCAAAACACAATTTTTTAAAATTATTTTTTTAATTTTTGAACATAAATTTTTATTTTTTTAAAATTTTTTGTCAATATGAACTAATAATTTATAAAAAATTGGCGTAAAAGAAAAAAATTACCCTAAAAAAGATTTAAATAAGGACATTCAAAAGAAGAATTAGGATAAATTTTTATATTTTAAATGCATGTCAATTAAATGTGTATATTTGTTGTGATTAAATATTTTAGCATATGATATGTACTCTTCATTGATTTAATTTTTTTTTTTGTATTTTAATTGTTTCCATCTTTACTTTTTTTTAAATTTATTCATCTATTTCTTTTTTCTTTTTTCGGATGACATGTACTCGCAAATCACATTTTTAAACCTATTACATTCGATTAAAAAAATCGAATCACTAGGGAAATTTTTTTATTTTTTTGATTTTAAGTGGATGTGAAGAGGGTAAAATTGTCACTTTGGTGTATTTTTTTGCTGGTGTCATTGATTTTGTCACTAAACTAAAGGCATAGAAGGTAATTAGGTATAACCGACAACTAAAGCAGAGGGAAGGCCAATGCAGTTTTAGAATTTATAAAGGAGATGAGATAAATTTATCCTAAAAAAGAAAGAGAAATGATGCATTATTGATAAAAGAACTATACCCATTACTCAATTTTTCTTTTAACTAAACCCATACCTCTATTTTTCTCGTATATATATTTTTTATCATAAATTTATTTTATCCGTACAAGTAATTTAAAAGTTGAATTGTAGTGGAGGGAGGAGGGGGTATCGAGTAAGGTTTGGAGTGGTGGGCTTCCATACTTTGCAAAGGGTATCTGAAATAAAGGATGATTGAGTTTTCCTTGTCCTAAAGTCAAATTTGGCAGAAAGGCAATATCATCATATCATGTCACTCCATAACCATATCTATTCACGAGATCCCTCTGCCCATCCCCCATCCCCCACATTACATCAAAACCTCTATCCATCTTTTTCAATTTTTTTTGCTTGCAGCTTTTGTCTTCTATCTTGTATAACTTTATTTGTAATGGGTTTCATTAACTTTAGTGAGATGAGTATCAAATCCAAAGCTAAAATGCAATATCTTGGGGGACAAAATCCAACAGAGACAAGGTATGGTAACGTGGAATATTGGACATGTGGCTATGAACAAAAGTGTTTGAATTTGTCATCGCTCATAACAATGAGAGAACCTTTTCCTATATTAATACCATATATGGTTGAAATTAAATGGCATCCCTTGTATTGCACTTTTAGAGTGCGCGGTCCCCTTATCATTATGGAGATCATGTATGTGTTTAAAATCGAAAACTTGATGTGTAATTAGTAAAAATTTCGAGTTGGAGCTAATTAGGGAATTACTCGAGTTTATTTGGAAGTCTCAACGCATATTCAAACTCAAGTTGTTTATCAACCGAGTCGATCTTAAACGATAAATGTGTCGAGTTTTTTTCTTTTGAGCTGAGCACGGAAAATTACCAATGTTCAAAACGGGTTCAAGCTTAATTTGTTAACATACTAAGTGATTTTTTTGACTCAGATTTTAAACATCTAAACACAACCCAATCCAAGATTAAGGTCATGAATCTGAGATTTTCCTGGCAGTTACCATTTGGATGTAGAACAGAAACTTATGATCAGATTATTTTCCAAAAACAAAAGAAATGTTGATGATAAGAGATGTTTTCAATATTAGCCTTATCCAACAATTGAACAAGGGCAAGTGATAAGATGCTATTTTCGAAACAGCATAAAAAAGGTGGTTAAGGATATGGTGACCCCACTGTGACTACAATCTGTTTGAAAATATCATATCCATTTTCATGAAGCCCTCAATTAAACCACCACTCCCATCTCTCCTCTTTTATCCCTCTGTTTCAACATTCAAATGGCTCCAAACGCTTCTCTTTATAATGCTATGAATCCTCTTCTTCTTCTTCTTCTTCTTCTTCTTCTTCTTCATCATCATCTTCTTCCTCCTCCCGTAATTTCCTCCCCATACCAATGTTTCATTTTCTTCTCTTCTTTCTTAAAAAAAAAGGGGGGAGAGATTATATATATCTCCCTGAATTATGTCTATGCTTTGGTGTGTAGAGTTGTATTCATCCAAGGTCTTTGCATGTGGAGATGAAGTATATGTGATGCAGCCAAGGATGACTTGCCGGCAATTTTTCTTCAAATGTTTTTTTTTTCTTCTCCTTTTAAGTTAACCTCTTTACAGCCCATTTGTTTTCCCCACCCATATCGAGTTTGAAATAGATTAATATTCCAATTGTTTTGGGCGATCTGATTTGGTTCAATGAAATTTAGTTACCATAGAAGGAAAAAAAAAAACGTTTATAATCGTATTTATCAATATTGTTGAAGGGTAACTGTTTAGATAAAATTCGATTACTATCCCCAGGAAATGGAAAAATCAACTGCATTTGGAAGAGAGAGAATCGGCAAGTTGTCCTTGGCTACATTTCTGTCTCATGTTCACATGTTAGATCTATGATGATTATAATGGCTGCGGGTGATTTTGGTGAAGCCGGGAGACAATGGCGGAGCACAAATGATGATGTTGCTAAAGTAAGTTCATCATATTGTCTTCATGTCTATGTTTAACATTAACTAGATGACTGTTTGAAGAGGAGGGGATATTGCTGACGATTTCTAGTGAGGAAGAAAGATGCTGATCAAGTTAGTTATTTAGTATAAAATTTAAAAAAAAAAAGGAAAACAAACATTTCTAGAACAGTCCTTAAGGGAATGAATATTGTCTCTCATGTTTGGATTAGTAAGGAAGTGAGAAATGGTGAGAATATGAAACCCCATAAAACTCTCATTTCGATTCTCACCAATTTTGGTGAGATTTCATAAGAGAAAAAATCAGGAGGAGATTAATTTTTCATGTTATCAATTTTATCCTTCCTTTCTTTTTTGGTATTGGTAACTATAAATGGTATTTTTACAAAATAAGTATGATTTTTTTTTCTTTTCTTTTACGCAGGCTAGCCAAACAACATAGGTAAGAAAATTAGAGAACCCCCTCCTATTTGTGCACTGCTTCCGGTTGATGGCTATAGGGACCGACTCCTGTCTCTTTTGACTTTTTTTACTTGATGTTATTTTTAGAACAATCTCAACGTCCTCGTTGAGAGTCGCTCTACGAGACGTCCAGTAATCTTTGACTTGGTAATCGTAAGTCTCAACCCGTTCCCATCTTGCCTCGCTCTCAGGTTGGCCTTTCTACTTGACACACACACACACACACACACACACACACACACACACTCTCTCTCTCTCTCTCTCACATATTTTGTCTATCCAAATAAGATGGTCAGAGATCATATTCTTTTATTTTCTTTTCTCATCATAAGAGAAACCATACTATTTTCTTTTTTCACGTTGGTAGCCAAAGGGGTAGTGAGTGTACATGTATTATAACGCTTCGATTATCAAAAATGTTAAGGAAATATTTTTTCCAAAATCCTCATTTATTTTATTCCATAAAAGGTAAAGGTATATGGTTTTGAATTACAACCATATTGAATGTAAAATATAATATTGGACAAAATACAGTTACATTTTAAATAACTTCAAAATGGGGCTATAGAGCCATCTACTATTAAGTTAATCAGAGCTCAGCAGGGTCTTCGTCGACAACGTTGATGCCGGCCGGATAGTATGGGTCATTCATCCCGTCATCGAAACCTAGTGGTAAATTGCGGAGACAACAGTAACACAATGAGCAATAAGGTTCAATATACAATTCTGTCCATTACCCATCTCATGTATATAAAAAGTATAATGATGTGCATTTAAATAAAAATAGAAAAACACGCAAGTGTAGAATTTAAGAGAACATTGTAATAAATGATCACATCAATTTCATCTATTCTAGTTTCCTATGTTCCCGATCACTATGTTTTCGTTCATTATGTTCTTAATCACTATGCTTTCGATCGCTATGTTCTCGTTCGCCATGTCCGGACACTAATTTGACTACTAAACCTCAAATCTCAATGACTCTAGGCTTAATAAAAAGCAAACACGACACAATTCAATACATAGCTCGACTCAAGACATGACAAGGTTCAAGACTTAATTCGACTCAAGATATTAGTTCGGCTGAAGTCATAACACGAATCAAAACATCCTAACATATTAAATTTATCTCATCAGTTCTAGTGTAAGTTCATCATGTCCAAGGTTCATAGTCCAATCCTATCGCTACGTTACCATGCATCGTTTGAGGTGTACAATGTATGCCTAAGTCTCACATGATCTCAATCATTCATATGATTTTCGAATAACAAATTAAGTGTGTACATAAGGTCTCGGGATTGGAGACTACGGAAATGAATAACAATTTTTTTTTTTTTCAAAATTTGAGTCTATGTTCACATCCAAATAGAGTATCAAATCAACTCTAAATATTCTAAAATTTTACAGGAATAAAGTTCAACATTTTCAGAAATATTTCTTGTGAGAGGCTCGAGACTCAAAAATGTCTTGTTCAAAATTGAATTTGAATAGAATTGGTCAAAAAATAACATTGTTTACAAAAAGTTCAATTTAAGAAGTTTTAGATATCCAGTTGAGTTAATTCTAATTGGAGATTAAACTTAAGACATTAATCTACGCTCATACCAAATTTGGGGTCATTTATGTAGCTTCCTTGGTTCATATTAACTTTCGGTGTGAAAATATGTCTCAAGACATGTCAATCGTCTGAGACAACTGACCGAACGGGAAAAGGTCAACCACTTACACAATAGGTTGATCGCCTACAACCCACATTCATCTTTTTCCTCTATCTTTGGCCATGAAAGCTCCGTGGTGCTCCATGGTGGTCAAAAACATGAAAATAAGGTTTGTGGAAGGATTTGGATACCTTTAATTGTTCGAATTGGATTGGAGTCGATTATGGAAAAGGTTCTTTCTTTCCTTCTTCCTCATTGTTTTCTTTTCTGGTTTCCAACAGAAGTTGAAGAGAGTTGGATGGGGTTTATATAGGAGGAGGGTGTAGAGGAGGAGTGGAGGTGGGAGAGGCCAGATAGGGTAGTTAAAGGGATGGCTGTGAGGAAATGATGGGAAAAGCATGTGAGGGAGAGATGAGGAAGAGGTGAGGAACAGAGAGAAAAATAGGTATAAATGTATGTACACATATGATATGTATAGTACATGAGTGTGTATGTGTGTGTCTATATATATATATATATATATATATATATAAATGACACCGTTTTCAATTCGGTTCGGGTAACTGTTCAGTTATTCCGCTAACCATAACCAAACCAAACCAGAGCGAGTATTCGTCCGTCTATACCATATTCACACCCACGAGAAAAAAAATGGTTAAGGTTTGAAAAAAATTAAGTGGTTCGATTCGGTACAAATTACCATCTCTACTCAGGTCAGCTCTATTCTCACGAGATCGGCACGCAGGCACGTGCACATTAATGCTAAAAATAAATTCGTAACTTAAAAAAACTTAATAATACTTATTTAAATTTTACGTCATTCATTAAAATTGGAACAACTTTACTAATATTTCACAGAACAAAAAGATATTATTATTCTAGAAAAATGAAAAAAGAAGTGTACCCTTTAGTATTTTTATTTTTGGCTCTTTTTGGCGGCGTGTGGCGATGGGCAGTTTATTTTTGCCTATAAATACACAGACAAAACTCTCCATTCTCCCCAATTTTGCACATCACCCAAATTTCCAACATATATATGATGTCTAAAAAAGCCTCACAAAATCTTCTCCTCCTCTTGTGCTTCTCTGTCCTCGCTCATGGTTTCGTTGAATGCAGGTGTGATGGTGATGAGATAAAAGGGATGTTTGTGTTTGGAAGTTCTTTGGTTGACAATGGGAACAACAACTTCCTCCGGTCGTCAATGGCGAAGGCTGATTACTCCCCATATGGGATAGACTTCCCTCTTGGCCCTTCTGGAAGGTTTACTAATGGCAAGAATGTAATTGACCTTCTTGGCGACCACCTTAAACTCGGCCACTATATTCCAGCTTTCGCCGATCCTTTGACAAAGGGTACTAGGCTTCTTCATGGTGTCAACTACGCATCCGGTGGTTCTGGCATTCTTGATGATACTGGCTCTCTTGCTGTAACCACTACTCTCTCTCTCTCTCTCTTTTGTTAATTTCTTTTTAATCAAGATGACAGTCAATTAGGGAATATGTATCAATTTATTTTACAGGGGGAAGTGATCAGTTTAAGCCAACAGATAAAAAACTTTGAAGAAGTGAGCTTGCCTGATTTGGAGGCACAGTTTGGTTGCAGAAGCAGAGAATCACTACTCTCCCGTTACCTGTTTGTGGTGGGAAGTGGAGGGAACGATTACTCATTCAACTATTTTCTCAGAAACTCCAACAGTACTCTTGAAGCTTTCACTGCCAATCTCATCACAAAACTCTCTGCTCAATTAAAGGTACGTTTCCCAATGGCCTTTGGCCCCAGCCGCTGTTATTGCTTCACTTCCAACAGGCCTTAGTTGAAAAAAACAGATCGTCTTATCACTTCCGTGTTGATAAAAATGAGTGAAAGCCTTGTCCTTGTTGTTTGTCGGACTGCAATTGTGACTAGACAATATGGGTCCCTCCCTCCCTCCCTGGCTGTTAATGTTTCTGCAGGCTGACCTGAATGGTGAAGGCAGAGACTAGTCCTGACTGCAAAAATTATTGACCATTCTTTGGCATCGAGATATAATGCACGTGCCAGGCCCCAAGACTACTGCATAATTATACTTTACAATTAAAAATAGTTTTGAAATAACATGTGATGGTATCCTAATAACACTAATTAAATACTCTAAATTGGAGCTAGCCATCCTCTATTTTTAGTATTTTTGCCCCTTCGTCCCCATAATTTCTCAATCGTAC
>JABCMJ010006263.1:0-17072 GCA_014822125.1 Arbutus unedo
ACGCGCGTCGGTGGAGACCGACAGGCGTGCAGGCGTAGGGGACTAGGGGGTGTGCAGTAGGGCAGTAGGGGAGGGGGGCGGCATTCGTGATTTACAGATATTACTCCTTTTCTCGCCAAAAGAACACCTTTTTTCCTAACTCTGTCCACCTGGGCCAAATTGGCAAATATGGGAGAGAGAGAGAGAGAGAGAGAGAGGAGAGAAGGATAAGCTTTCCGTCACGCATGTCTGTTTCCCCTGTCCACCGCCCCCCCACCCCCCAAAGCAGGATAACACCAAGGGGTTGTGGGATGGAGATATGGGTTTTATGCTTCCGGAATGAATTGCTTTCGTGACAAATTAAGAATCAAACCCGAATAAGACGGTTTGAAAGTAATCAAACTTTGTGTAAATTCGTAAAGTGTTTGATGAAATGCCTGAAAGAGAATGTGTGAAGTATCCTTGCATCAGCGAGTGAGTGGGTGCAATCGGTGTAATGTGTTCGGCTGGATTGAGGAAGTAGTGGAATGTTCCTTTGGATTACCAATTTCATGGAGGCTTGGAGTTGGATGTTGCTGAGGTGTTGGATATTGGTTGGTTTTCTTAATATGTTCGTTTTCTCCTACTTTTTCGTAGCAAAGCAGAAACCTTTGGGTTTTCCTAATAGGGGAATTCGAATCAATGAGGGTTACCTATCCTCTGCAATCTGACCTTGAGTTCTGGAGATTCAATGAATGAGAGGTAGACTTACTGGGCTCGAAAGTCAGAGCTTCAATGGTTGTTTAGTGATTCCAGAGCTTGAGCCTACTTCCTTTGAAATCGTGATTTAGGGTTTTTCTGAGGTTTGGGATATACAATCTGGCCCTCGTGAATTGCAAGTTAGGTTGAGAAGGTGAATTTTGAGCTTAAGGTGTTCATCAATGGAGGTTGAGATGAGTCGACCCTTCTTCTTCTGTGTGTCGCAATCTAGGGTTTTGTGTGGTGGACGGTTGTTGGAGATGACGATTACGAGTACTCACAGCCCTTCAATGGCCATTCATGGCGATTGGGACCCCCAAAGATTGTGCCTCAGTGTTTCACATCGCTGGTTAGGGTTTATAGGTTAGGAGATGGTCGATTTTGAACCAGAAGGGTTTTTTTTTTTGTGTGTGGAGCTTGAATCGTGCTGCAATGGAGGTTGACTTTTGGTTTTCCCTCTCTCTCCCCTGTGTATCGCGATGCTTGTTGTGGATGTTTGAAATTCTTTATAATATGCCCCACGAATTTTAGCTTTTTTAAACAATCTGACCGGATTGAAAGATGTCTGCCCTCATGACCTGACCGGTCAAGTTTGCTTACTGTCTCTATTTTTATGTTATGCTTGACATGATTGAAAGATGTTTGACCAGATGGCCTGATTAGTCAAGTTCACTTACTGCCTCAGAACTTACTGCCTCGGATTAATATATGCTTAACCATTTTCTGACCGGATTGAAGCTGGCCTGACCGGTCAGGTTTAGGTATTGGATATTTTGCATTTTTCCTTGACTAGATGCGTTCTTCTCTTCCTGACTAGATGATTTCCCTTGGCTTTGGACCTGACTAGATAATTAGGTCAGGTTTTATACTCTTTGATGCAACCTTTTAGTCTACGGTTAACTTCCTTTACCTAATCTTGATTTTATTATTTTCCCTCATCAATGTTCTTTGCAATTTCACCCCAACTCACTCTTATATCTTCTTGTTTCCTAAGTTTTGAACAAGAATTGGATTCGGACTCCGCTCAAAATTCATGGTCGAGTGACACATATGTGGTTTGATCAAAACGTCCTAGTATCACTTCCCATGTGTTCCGATGCATGCACATGTTAACACAAGCAAAATATGACATTTATAGAGATCAAGAAACGAACAGTTTAAATTTTTTAACAGGATGCCGCACATAAGTCTTCATGTACACAGATCACTTGGTCTACATGCATATGTTAACCTCATGTCATTTTAGACCAGTTCAACCTTTCATGAATGAGACGAATGCAACACATTAATCATATAAGCACATGACTCTCATTCGTATTCTCAGCACGTGTATGTTGATTCGTGATTCACACAAGAGAAGATTGACTCACAAGAAGCACTAAAATTTTAAATTGAAGGAGAATTTAAACAAAAATAACAGTGTAACCAAAAAATGACAGCAAGACCTAACATAGGGACTAGCTACTTCCTCCCAACTTGAATTATGCAATGTCCTCAATACACAAAAATATAATGAAATATAGGGAGAGCGATATTACCTGCACTGTGGAATGGAAGGAAGGTAGACCCCCCAACTTGAACCATGAAACCTACAAGTGTTAGGCCGAAAACAAGAATTATATCCACCACTTTCTTCACGCGAAAGACACGGGTACTACTTTTCTCCATTTTCGAAGACTATGTTTTTCTTTTTGTTGGAAGGACAGTATGCAAAAGGTTCAACAATGTCTTGAGAAGAGACGCCACTCTAATAGGCTACCATTCCCTTTGGTTTTGACTCAAATTCCTTACCTATCACTCTACTTTGAAGCAATCTCCATAGAGTTCGACACTAAAATCTGATGGTTTAGAAAAAAAATTTGTTGTTCGATGCGCCTGCCGTCAAACCCAACCTCCTAGGTACTCCATACATAGCTAAGAAATAGGTGGCTATACCGGACCGGCAGAGGCCGTTTGAGCACGGCAAACACTAGAGGTATCTTAAACTCCATGAATTTACAGTCTTCCCAGCAACGGTGCCAAAAATATGATTGACCGGAAAAAGTGTTGCTGATGCACCGAACAAATCAGTATTTAATTATGAAACTGACCATTGCCTCAAAAAGCACAGAGAACTAGTATAGTAGGCAAGACAGAGTATCGATCTACGAACAACAGCAGGAAGGTGGATTACGAGACTTGAAATTGTAACATTTCGAACGCTAACCTTTGATTTGATTTGATTAATTAATATCTAAAAGTTGTAATTTAAACTAAGATAGAAAACTAATGAATTAAGAAAATAGGCCAGATCTGTAGAATCCTCTCATCCTAGATTTTAGGTAATAACATCTTCTCCTTTTAAACTCGATCGATGATTCAGGTCAGACAATCTTGATCGAAAAATTATTCGATAAAAAAAATAGTTTAATTCTAAAGATGTATTCAGAACTGATTCTCGTTTAATAAAAATAAGTCAAATTATAGGAAGACATTAACCAAAGTATCAATCGTACCAAATTAATGACAACAATTGATCAAGAGCATAATACTCCTTATTTGGTTCGAAAAATAAGAATTTGAATTGATTTGAATAAACAGTGAAAAAATATGAGAAGATGTTGAAACTGTGAATCACTGAATGAAATTTATTATTGGATCTTACTTAGAGAATTTAGCCTATCATATTGAAGACAAAAATTAAATAATAATTTAAAAATATCTTACCCAACAATCTTACCAATGAAGCTTGAAATCGAAGTACTTGAATTAATTTACTAAATGATTGAATTTTCAAAACTTGAAAGTAAAATTGCTGGAAATTAATTACTAGACAAAGGAAACCTAATAGAAAACTAATGCTAGGAATTGAATGCATTTATCTAAGCCTCCTAAATCCTTAAATAAGAGAAACGTAGGAGAAAAATAAGAAAATATTTTCTAATTCTAAAAGAAAACTACCTTACAATACTAAATTGAATAAAGAAAAAGAGAAAGTTATATAATTCTAATAGAAAACTAATTGACAATATTAAATAAAATAAGGAAAAAAATAATTATGAATTTCGCGCAATCCTGACTGGATGATCCGATCAGGCTCTAATTCTGACCGGTCAGGATTGCCTACTGGAATTTTCTAAGCCTTTTTTTCTAAATCCTGACTTGTTGGCCTGAGCCATTGATCCGGTTAGGTTTCCTTTCCTTCAGCGCATGACTGGATGGTTCCAATCTGGTTTTGGCCTGACCTGTTCATCAGGTCAAGTTTGTTTTCTCCTTTATTCCATTGATTTCTCCAACTTCTTCGAATTCTCTTCGAACTTTGCATCACTCTCGGCCTCGGCACTTCTTCCAATCGCACTTCCATCGTTCCTCGGATCTTGGGATCTTCTTCGAGCATTCGTGTTGTACTATTTTGTTGTTCCAACACCTCTTTTATCATTAAAAACTTACAATTTGAAAGAAGCTACCCAACGTGCATTATTTGATAAAACTGATGATTAAGTATCGCACGTATGCCAAATTAGGATATGTTGAGCCGTTTATACGAGGCGTATTACAGTCTCAACAATAAACATTGACTGTCACCTTCTCATGCCCTAAAACAACAAAAATATGCACTACTGCCAAATTTCTTCTTACCCTTATTGCGACCACCGCTACTATCCCTCCCTCCTCCATCCCTCACTCTCGTCTTGTTGATTCTCACTTTCTTGATTATGATTGTCCCCAATGCCTTCAATTTCTGCATTTTCTCTGCTATCATCATCATCATTGTCCTCATCCTCGCTACTGCCGTCGTCGTGCCAACTTCTGTCATCATGATGAGTCAAATTATCATCATCGTCATTATCATCACCCTCGTCCTGGTCCTCACCGTTGTCGTCGTCGTCCCAACATCTACCATCATGATGAGTCAAATTAGAACTCGCACCGGACTCATCTATCTTCTTCACACGTTGAATAAGAAAGTGTCGAGAGTCTAAAGGCAGGACAGGTTTGTAGAACTTAATCACATCCCCATTTTACACCTTCTACTCCTTCACAAATCCCTCACAATCATCTTCAACGAAGTAGGTTCCAAAGAAGCTCTTGTATTCAAATCTAGCAAAGTTGGGTCCAAAGAAGCACTAGATTTTACAACACCACTCCTCTACAAGCACAGCCTAAATTTCAAATCTTGCCTTCATATTCACAGGAAAGAGGAAAGAAAATAATTAATATTTCATTGCATTGGTACCTCTTAATTACATGCACCTTTCTTCCTTTTTAACAAAAGTTTTTGAATGACTATTAGCATAATTTAATTAGATTTTCATTTCATTTATACCTTAACATTAAAGTTTTTCCCTTTTGGGTTTCTTAATTTCACACAATCTAAACGATTATGCTTTAACCGCACTCTATCTCATTGATGCCTTTCGCGTTCATATAATATCTCTTATTTATCGGCCACAATTTAAATGAGAATGAGCTTTGTAATTAAGAAAATGGTAAGGTAAAGAGAAAATGACCAAAAAAGTTTAAAGAAAACGAATTGATCGAGCAGTTCAATTTCAATAACTTTTGACTTACTTCAATCAAGAGAAATTATTATTAATTTTTTTGCTCGTCTCTTAAAATTTCCAAATTCATTCATTCATTTTGAACTTTCATTACAAAGATAACCAGTAAATAGCGGAAAAGAGGAACACGTATCAATACCACATATACATGTAGTTTAAACATGGAGAAAGCAAAGATCTTGCCTTTCTCAGCAAGTGTTAGCATTGTAAGCTTGTTGACGTAAAGGAATCATAGTAATGGCACGAGTTGTTGGTCCCTTTGCAGCTAGGTGGGGTGTTTAGAGAGAGAGAGAGAGGGGTTTGGGGTTCTTGGAGCTGCTGCAGTCGACCTCACAGTTGGGTAGGTAACAGAGAGCTTTGTTGAAGGATCATATATAGAAGCCCCGTTGCTAACCAAGTGACCTAGTTTTGAAGGATGATAAAAGCGTGCTTTTTTACAAAAGCGACATCGTTTTGAAACAATGTTATTGCTAAAAGGGTGTTCTAAAAGCAACTTAGTTTATAGAAGCATGGTTTCAACGAACAATACAAGATATCTTATGGAACGACACAAAAATTGATTTCTCTCTGCTTTTTTCAGTTCATCCATGGCTTCAGAGTGGAATTCATCATCAATTTTAAATTCTTCTGGAGATATCGCCTACTTCATCATCTCAATTAGTTGTTTGCAGTATTTAGGCAAATGCGTATTTTTTATAGATGTTTTCCTCTCATACAAGAACACGCAAATGGAATATTTAGTAGAATAATGAAAATTTGGTTCCCAAGAACAATGGAAACGGGAAGAAATATATACATGGAAAAATGACCTTTCAATGGAGACTCTTGAGCTACATAATAGATAAAATCTTCCGATTGTCTAGAGACCCTCTGTGTGTCCCTACTCATTCACAACATTTTGAATTCCTAATATTTATCACTTTGTTTTAAGCATTGTTTTGTGCCTTGCCAAAGGGGGTAAGCATAGTGACCCCTCTTTAGTCATGGAATGGAACAACGTAGTTTAGCTTATAGCGTATCAATTAGGAGGGGGAAATGCGCGACACAAACATCCAACATAAGTGATAGACAATACACAGCTACAAGGATGAGATTAATTAATGGGTGCCTTATATATAACACTATCATCCACTATTGTTCGCCAAAGAAAGTCGCGAACAAAAAGAACAAAAAGAGAAAGAAAAATAATCCTTTCACTTGAAGCATCTTGTAGCATAACTAGATGCAACATGACAGCAACTAGGACCATGGCCGAAGTCATCAGGAGAGTGTGTGACATAGAATCCACCAGCAAATGCAACTAAGTTGCTATCATTCTCAATTGCCCAACATAAGCCAAAGGTGATGGTTCCTTCAAATCCTAGATGCCAATGTTGAATACTGCAGCAACACCATGAACTTAGAACATACTCTGAAACTGTATTCCAAGCTAGAATAGTCGACAAATACTAGACACGGGATGAAAGAAGCCTGCAAAACAGTAACATTATGTGATTTTATGACGAGCCTTTAAAATTCTATTAATAAAAACCATCTTTCCAAATGTAAATACCATATCATAATTGGCATATGCATAGTTTTCGGGTACAAGAAATCAACAAATACTTGATCCCACAACCATGTTCAACATCTGGTGGAGTTTGTTCACAGCAAATTTTGTATCGTCGAGGAACAATGAAAGCGCCATTCATTCTCTGAAAGCGTTAACCTGAGAAGAAACAAGAAAACTGTCATCAATCTCATATTTATCAACTGCAAATCCTGAAGAAATGATCCCACAGATCCTGAAGAAAGGATCATAACATTTAATTACCACAAAGTTTTTAAGAGCTCGCTTGCTGATTCCCTTGCCTTCATTTGCTCCTTGTAAGAGACACATTGTCTTCAAAACCTCATTCTCTGTCAAATAGTACATCAGATCCTCTAGATAGATGCATCTAATCATAACAATCGATTATAATAACCTTAATCAGGATCCTATATATACCCATGTTTACTGTAAAATAAAAGTAGAAATCGATGCTAAAACATATAAGTTTTTTTCATGATTATAGAAGCTTACTCAAAGACTTAGCCACATTGGAGAAGATGATCTTGACTTCAGAACAACAAAAGTTAGCATTCCAAACTAAGACATGAGTTGTAGACCATAACAAAACAAACTCCTAATACTTATCAATTGCACCCTCAATATCTTCTACAAAGCTACCATATTCTAAATCCAGAGGAGCATACTGATTTCCTACAAAAAAAGGACATGAATCCTTACGATGACAAGCCTGATATCATTCGCGAGGTCAATAACTATGACTATCCTGCCATTTGTGAAATCATTTTACTCCTATCTGAACTTCAGTTAATTGCCAAATTTTCTGGCATTCAGGGCCTTTTCCAATACTTAGGCCAGTAGAGAGAAACATGCACATAATTTATAGTTTTATTAGTCCGAAATAGTCATTTTCTCTCTTATTGTAGACTACAACTACAACATTACCAGGACTTCATCCCAAGGATAGAACAGCTGATGCACAACTAACCCTTCAAAAGAACATGGATTGGGATTTCATTTTCCAATAACTGTGTCAAGTACAGAAAATGAACAAACATAATTTTTCAAACTTAAGTACATATGAATTGCATTCACCATTGGAGATGTTCCTAGTTGAGATGTCCAAGGGTCGAATTTCGCTAACACCATGGATTATTAATTACCCTTTCAGCCAGAATAGAATGCAAACTGCACAAAGGAAATCAATACCACGTATCTGAAAGAGATCTCAAGGAGGAGGGGAGCCACTAACCTATGGCAAACCACTTGCACCCTCCATAATACACTAGATTAGGTGATACCTAACCACTGAGGGGCAATGACGGCAAGGTGCAACGGGCAACGAGAGAGCGAGAGATCGATGGTCGAGGGTCAGCGACGACTGATGTTACAAAAGGGAAGTTTAGGCAATATAACCTAGCTACCAGCAATTTAAGCGATATGACCCAATTTTGATTTCATCCCCTTAAATTTTCTCTCTTTTTTTCTCTTTAATTATATATTCTTGGGATTTTTTAAAAATGTTGGGAATGAAACGCCGAGGAAGGTCCATTTTGTTGTGGTGAATATTTCACTCTAACTATTTAACACCTTTTGAAAATGCCAAATAAGATTTCTAACCAAGTGGAAAATAAGATCGGAAACCATTGGATACACTTAAAACTCGTAGATTTGGCAACTAAACATAATTCGAGAACTGTTAAACTTCTTTATTTGTCTATTCTTTCTTGTTTTCCCTTTTTGCATTGAGTGGAGAATAAGGGGTATGATAAACAAGATAGCAGGACAAGTGATACAAAGCTATTGTGAACCTTTTAATTTCTTTATCATCATAATTCATAAGGAACTAACAAACGTTATTGCAATACAAAATCAACAACACCCAAAACAGATATTTGCATGCTTGGAAACATATTAAATTACTTGTTATAGGAGATGATACCATATAATGTTGGTAAATTGGATGAAAATATCTTCATTATTTGGAAGCTTCTGTGTCTATGTCTTCTGTATACTTGATGACCACTTGCAGAAGAATGTCTTGCTCACGTGTCTTGGTCTTCATCATCTATTCTCTTCCTCTTTATGAGGACATCGATCACCCAATCCATGTGCAATAAAAAGGCGGTAACAACCGTAAGGGCAACATATCCATAATGTGTAATTATGCAATTGGTAGAGCAAACGCGATAACAACATGACAAAGACTTTCTGGCATGTCTTTTCACAAAATGCAAGAATATCATCTTGGGAAACACTAGGAATTCATGGTTTCATACATGTATACTCATATATATGATATAATTACTGAAACTTGATGAAGAATAGAAAAAAATAGCACTAAGTAAATTAAAAGGCCATATTTCATACCATAAACACCAAGATGTCATTTACACAACTATTGCTATCTAAAGAATGCAAACCAATTGCAGAATATCAATATACATGATGTACTCAACATACAAATGTTTGAGAAATACTAAGGGTGTATAAGTAGCATTCGCAAGAAAGCGTAAGATTGTTAGTTTGTTACCAAGAATATATTCAACACCTAGGACATATTCGGAGGGTTGAAGATGTGTCGTCATAGTGTTCAGCAAAGCTTTGATAAAGTGTCTTATTTGTGAATTCAACCATTAAATTAAGACAAATCAAACACAATTTTAGATGCACTAGAGAAGTGCCGGTGTTGAGACAACTAGCCTCCTCCGTCGAAATGTCTATGGTTCTTAGACAACAAACAACCTTACAACTGCAAAGCTTATGGAACAACCAAGATTCACTTCCTTCAAAAACTACGTTCTTGCACAACTCTCTTTAGCCTAACAAGAACATCAAGAAGTTGGATCGACAAGATTTGAAGCACCAATATACGAGCCATAAGTTTCCAAAAAAAGCAAAAAAAAAAAAGTAATGATGCTTGTTTCGTATGTTTCATTAGTTTTCCGTTACTTTTTTATTGGTTAATTTTAGTTAAGTATTAGCATTGATCTATGATGGATTTGTTCAAGAAAGGACAACAAACTCTTGTAGTCTTACATTTTGCAAATTTCAACACAAAACAATACAACTATAGTAACAAAATGTTTAACTTCACATTGGACATGTGAAATCATCAATTGTTGAAAGAAGATAAGTTTAGTATACAAAAATAAACTAAATATTAGCATTCATATTGAGTGTAATAAAATTTACTGATACTTACTTTATATCTACCTAGTGTGATTTTACTGGGGTGGGGGTGTTACTAAAAAAACAAAACGTATGATTGCCACTATAGTTATGCTACCCACGGTCCACCTCGAAACTATATCTGGAAGGGTATGCAAGCTTGAATCCAGCAACACCCAATAGAGGTGCAGGGCATATGCAAATATGGAAATAACCATGATGGGGGATCGTCAACTTGTCAAAAGATTCTTTTATCGATCACCAATAGACAAGATTTCTCAATGTGAGAGAGAGCAATTACATAATGCTTTTCGCTCGCAATGTCACCTGTCACAGGCCGTTTTAGTGGCATGAGGACCAAAAGGACAATATATCTACCCGTTATATCAGCACTAACACCACAAAAATAAGGTAACTCCACCTCACATTCAATGGGAGCTTTTTCGGCATGTGTTGGGGAAAAAGATTATGCTTTTGTAATAAGAACTTTCCATTTTCGATGCCAATGCATGTGTCTAGGGAATTCTTCCTTGCTAAGAGGTGATGTTATTCCTTCAGAATGCTTGTCATCAATGTGGCAAGTTAAGTTGCATATACAATGCATTGGCACCCCTGCACGGTGAGCATGCTTGGACTAATGACTTCTCATCAATCTTCATCCCAAAACATGTGCCTAGGAGATATCCTATTGTTGAGAGGTGGCTTGATACTCGTATCCTTTCAAAAATTACCGCCTATTGAAAAGTGCAATTCAAAGGCTAACACAAAAAGTTCCTAGTTGCTTTCTATGGGTTGCTTGCTCGTTGCCAACGGTATCACATTGTCAGGGAATTATGTGGTAGCGCTTATTGTGTGGGGCGCCATTCAACACTTCAATCTACAAAAAGCACCCTCCAAGCCACCTTAAAAGATTTAAATTAACATTTAGACCTACAAGTTTTGAGGTATCAATTACAAGCCTATAATGTATGTATTTTGGTTTTTAGTTGGTCGGTTCAAAAGAGTTATATTTGCTTAATATTTCATTTTTCTTCTCAGTTAAATCATGACACATTTATTTAGTGACATAGATCTTTGCTTAGTGATAGATTTTTACAAAAGAAGTTTGAAATTCTACAAGTCTCACATGTTGGAAGTTTGAGACCTAAATGGCAACGGTACAACACTATAGTTGTAGTAACAACATACCTACAAGTGAGTCATACATCATGTAAAAGTCTCTTCTTAGGGATTTAAAATGTGTATAAGCCCTTTAATATATAAAAACTCATTCGTAACAACTTCCTATCCAACTTAACGTGACACTATAAAAAATATGCTTCTATCTAAAGGTTTGTGGAATCAAAACCAAAGTAAGCCTTGTCACATTAGGTAATCCAACTTAAAATCAATCTTCATTCAATACCATTTGGATTGTCCATGTGAATATTTTTTTCAAAATTCTTGCTACAAAATCCCCATGTCTGTTTCAGTCTCAGACTATGTATTCTGAAAAATTGACTCAGTAAAACACTGTCGAACACTACCTAATCCAAAAGCAACAATTGTCTTAATTAGTTAGTTCGAACGACTAACACAAGAGAGAATTAAATCCTCTCCATCACAAGACGTATATGTAGCGACAAACACATGTATAGGATTGTTTATACATAGTCACTATGAACATCTTCCAATTTCATTGTTCATCTCCTCCATTGTTGAGATTCGACAGGAGCATTAATAGTTGACCACCTCCAGCATAATGGGACTTACCACAGATATCATTTTTGATATACTTGGACCACCTAGTTTATTCAACACAATATCGATCACCTATGGTCGCCTCCATCAATGATGAGAGAAAGAATTGAGTAGCCAATCTGGAACCTTCTTTTTCCAAAAATCTCTTACTGATCTTATTTTCATCTCTACGGATGAGCATCATCATTTATACTGTCATGGTCACTAGATAAATACTTCGTATTGCTGGAATCATTCATTGTCGATCACCTCAAACAACTGGGATCACCACTTTGATCGACCAGATGCAAGGAGGAAGGGAGCATGAGCGAAGCCAAATCTTGAAGAACTTCGAGTCGGTCAGCTCCCATTTTAGAAGCCTTGCTTGAAGAAAGAGTTAATGCCCTTGAATAATGTCGTCAAAGAGCAAGAAGTGCAAGTTGGAGAACCATGTCCAGAAGCAAATTACTAATCCGAAAAGATGGTTTGATGATGCACAAAAACTTTTTCTTTCTTACTTTGTCTCTGTTTGAGTCATCGTTGTCGATGACCTCTAACATAATGGAATCATCATATGTTTTGTAACCAGTATACTTGAACCACCTACTTTGATCAACACAAACAGTGTCCAATGCTCGCCTCGCTGAGAGCTGGTCCGTAGGAAACATTGAGTAGCCAATCTACAACCTTCTTTTCTCCCAAAATCTCTCAACATAGTTACTTGCGCTATAACCTAGTACTATTCAGTATTCACTGTTGGTCGCTTCTGCGTTATGTGCAATAATCATTGTCCAAAAGTCTCTAGACACCACCTCTTTACATCAACACTGTGAATCTCCTACAATGATATAGTTTGTATCATCAACAAACTTTAATGGATTCCTAGTTGATATTATTTTTCTCCATTAATCTTGCCAATACAATACATGGAATCCTGATTCTAAAGGACATGAAAGGAAATTTTGGATTCAAATCATGTCCAAGTGCGAGATCCACAAGGCTAGTTATTACTATTTTTTTTATCAGCAAAGCAAGTTTCATTTATCATAAGATAAAAATATGAAATCACTACAATAGGAAAAGCACCGCATTGAGAGAGCTTCGAAGAATAATCATGGACTCTCCTAGTGCTCTACTCGCAAGAAAATCAACCTACCCCCTCAACCTCTCATTTTTGTAAATAAAACTAAAACACCAAACATAAAGAGCTAGCAAGTTGCGAACTCTAAATATCCCAACTATATAACCTAAATGCCCAACTGAGTCAACCCAAATAAGACTCAAAACACCCCAACTAAGTCAAAACCTTCCTATGACAGCGAAAGTCTATGGCAACGAATGACGCAATAGTTTTGGGACACTCATTGATTGTGGATGAGTAGGAAGTATGGGTTTTACCACATCGGGCAAGCATCAAAACTCAAAAGCATATATCACATGAGCATATAAAAGTTATCAATACCTACATTGAGTCACCTAGCATCAAAGTCATTCCCACTTAAAAAATGTATGAAACGCGATTATTTATGCATGCTAGTTGCTCCTAAAAGATTTGTTACCATGTTTAGACTTATGACATAAAAGGCATTTTTAGTAGCATAATCTTAAATGTCATGTGCAAAGGGAACCGTATTAAATCCAATCTCATCAGATAGGAGGGAAAAAATGTACCAAGTGTTGCAACATGAAAAACCACATGCACATGGTATAATATTGGGTATTTGTGTCTTTTCTTTTACTTAAATAATTAACATTGCACTTACCATTCTTGGTATATTTCTTAAGCAGCTTGACTCAATATCAATATCGGGAGAGACAAAGGTCTAGGAAAATAGGCTCTTGACTAGGGTAGGGTAACGAAGTTAGACCGATGAGATGAAGGACTAAATTCCCCTATTACATAGGGGAAAGGAGGAATAATCAGTTCTACGAAAGATGATTTTTAAGATAGCTTGCTACTCTGGCCATTGCCATTGCCCTCAAAGATAGAGCGATTAGGGGAAGGTAATACAACTTATTATGTGCCAAAACATGTTGACATAAATGGAACAAAAGTTTAACTTCGTTTTTTAGAACATTTAGAAATCTGCTCAGAAGATTGTTCTGACCAACATAGATGTCCCGCTTGCATGTAGCATCGACGTGGATGCATGATAAACTCTAACATGTAAATTTCCAAACGTCAGAGGACACGACATTGGCGTACATGTCTAAAAATATATCTACATATGTTGTTGGATGCAATGAAAAGAAAAAAAATGGCTCTAAAGTGTTCACAGATACTTTCTGTATCGTCGAGCCCCGAGCGCATAACGTTGCATCATTACTCAACTATTCCAACACGCACTAAATTTTCCATCTTGGAACAAAACTTTCCTTAGCTTCAATTGGTCTGCCACTTCATTTGACATTTCGAAGTGTTCTGTGAGTGTCCTTTTTGCCCTGAGCGCATTCTATGGTGTCTAAACCAAAAAAAATGTTCGAGAAAAACAAGAGCATTTTGGTCTGCATGTCCGACACATCTCCAGTGAGTGTTGGTGCCCTATTGGTGTCTGTGTTACATGACCTCTACAGAAGTGTTCCTGCTTTGTAGCCTGATGCGGCTATAATTCAATACAAATATGGCTAAATTCGTTTCAAATTTTGACTTTCCTGCCTAGAATGTTGGGGTGAACCAGAAAAGTTTGGGAAGGGATGAAACCTAAACAGATAGGATGTGGATACAAAAATGATATGCTTGTAAATACCAAATTTTTATGCATGGAAAACAAAACGAAAAGAGTGCACACATGCCAATAAAGCATCCAATTAAATAAAAACCTTTTCCAACCCGATCCTCTTTTTCTTTATTTTCCTTCACTTCGATCCTTGACTCGTTTAATCTTCATCTTCGTCTCAGTATTCAATTGCTACAAAGAGCTGCTTCTTCAAGTTCTCTTTTCCTCCTCGTCTCTCCTTTCGAGGGGCACAACCACTGAGGCGTTTCTTCATTCCAAATGTAAATACATGTGCTTATTTATTTTAGCAAAGAAGGTGTTATTCATGACTTGAGCTCAATTAGAGTCTCTTAATATTAATTTTTTTGATTTGGACTATGTCGTGCCCCAAAGTATCCCACTAGCAATGTTGTATCCCAGCCATCATTGAAAAGGGAAAAATTGGAAGTGGGGGGGGGGGGGGGGGGGGGGGNNGGATAGACTTACTTCCCATATCGAACATGTATCGAAAGGGTTCTATATCCGAGCAGCACTGAACAATGCTCTAGTCCCCAATTGAGGGCACTCTGCCCATACGTAGGGGTTAGCTTCGGACCTAAACTAGATATGATGATTGTACTTCATGCATTTATGAGAAGAAGATACAACAACAAATTTAATGCACTCAACATACAATTTAATCCAATGGAATACAGTAGCATAGAATCATATGTGGGACGTTAGCAATTGTAAGTCCAAACAAAAATTATAGGAAACATGTGCTTACCTGAACTAACCAGAGGCATGGTTTAGACAAGGTACACAATTCGACTCAAGTGCGGGTGAACCTGAAATTGAATATAATCCATATAATTGCCATACATGTTGGGCTGGGTAAATACAAACATATCAATGCATACTCATACATAGCAAGACACAAAGAGATACTAACACAAGAAGACAGTAGCATACGAGTTAAAGAGAGGTCTTTGGCATTGTATTAATGGCAATTATGAATTTGAAAAAGCACCATTAGTTTCATAGTATAGATGTTTCTGGCTACAGAGCTAGTGCCAGTGCTAGTTTGTAAAAGTGGAATCAACGAACATGTATGAATTTGAAAAACCAAAATCAAAGTTCTTGTGTCCGGAAAGGGAAACATTATTACAACAATCTTGTTGAGAATCATAGTTGCTTATATAAAAGTGAAAGTAAAGAACAATACTATAAACGAAAACAGAAGTCTGAAATGTTATTATGGAAAAGGAGATGTAATGATGAAGAGCATATCGATGAGAGTTTTTTTTTTCCTACTAACAGAATAACTATTAGAATATTTTCAAGATTCGAGCAAGTTTAGTTTGTAAATGATAATGCTTCTGAAGGCAAATAGGGGCAATTGCCCCTACCAATTTTCAAAAGTTACCTAAAGTTTTCTAAAGAACTTCAAGAAGTAACCCTACTAAATTTTGAAGCACAGATCGATTTTATTATGGATTGTAAAAACAAACCATTTGGGTGTAGTAATGTTTCTAACTTTTATTTATGTTTGTGATTCGTGACATACTGGAGATACGACAACATGAGTTGGAATTAAAGGTTAAAAATGCAATTTTTGTTTCTCTTACGATACAGGACTAACAAAATTGAGAAGGAAAAACTATAAGATCGAGTGACCAATGAAAACTATGCCCAAACACCATAGAAAGTAGAAACTTAGAGTAGGCATAATTCAATCCAATTATTTATGCACATGTTGATTAATGGGCTAGGAGATAAGAAAAGAGGTTAAATCAAAATTCACAAACCTTTGGTAAATCACTGAAACAATAATCGAGAACACAATGGTCTTTGTTATGGCTGTGAGCATCGTCTTCTGCTTCATCTCCATCGCCATTCTTGGCCGATGAAATCATGATGGTGAGTTAGACCAAATTCCTATATTAAAAAAAAGCTCTCGGAGGCATTGCTTTACACATGACCATCTGCATAGGTTTTTGGTGGTATATATAGCCATAGGACAACCAACCTCAATCACAGACTGAATGACCTCTTAAATGAAAATCTTTTCCATGTTAACCAGAATCCAAATAGTGGTAGACTATGTGAACTGCATTCAGTGACATTAATTAAATCCTTGTTGGATTTCTAATAAAAGCATGAAGCTTATAAGGTAAGTAAATTACAAGAAGGAAATGTGAAAATGAAATCTAGATGAAAATGGAAAAGAAATAAATTATTATTTTAATTCTTGAAAGATTGAAATGATAGATGAATGAAGAGTTATTATGTTTCTACTTCATGAATTAAGCGCTTGAAAGTTGAAACTAATGAATGATGAGGTAACTTGAATGCAAAAACGAAAGAAGAAAAGGGAAAAGAAATAAATTAAGTACATTTAATGTTCTTACTTATTTTGCCTAGATTTAGTGTCGATTCTTTCAAGCTATATATCCAGCAATTGGACCACAAACATAACTATTTTTCCTTTTTTCCCTTTTCTTTGCTCTAGAAGCACAACCTAAATTTCAAATCTTTCCTTCATATTCATAGGAAAGAGGAAAGAAAATAACTAGCATTTCATTGCATTGGTATCTGGGGTGGTGAATGGATAAGTAGCACATGATTAAGTCAGATGATACGATATAGGCAATTTGTGTTTCTTATTTTATTTGTTTT
>JABCMJ010006268.1:0-10223 GCA_014822125.1 Arbutus unedo
AAAATTATTTATTTCAGCAAATGGCCAAATTTGTAATTGTTGATTCAGCACATGGTAAAAAAGTTTCTTTATTTTATAGGCACGTAATTTTCTTATGAGTGCACACTATCTCCACAATTTGCTAGGTGAATCTCATCTCTATTTAATATTTTTACGTTTTCGATATTGTCCAATGAATCTGTTATCATCTCCAAATACACTTTTACAGGTAATTTGATTCAGCGTATTTTGAGAAACATTCATCCAGTCTCCGATCACTTACATCTCCAGTTAAGGTAACTCCTCATTCTCCTTTGATTATATGAAGTGTTTTTCTAACTTTTAAAGACAAGTTCGAGCTTGTGAGTCTCCATGCGTGAAATGAAGAGAAAAGATGATACTAAACTCTATCATTTAATTTTTTATTGATTGGTTCTTTGTTACTAATTATTTTTTTCTTTTTGTTCCTACTTAAAGATTATTACAATAATATATAGTATAGATTCCATCAATTTTGTGTTTTTTATCATTTTTTTAATATTGCAAGATGGATTGTAAGAATAGTAATCCTTATGTCAATAAATACTTGATTGCAAAAGAAGTACGTTGTGTAAGATCATGCATCTTACACAATAAATGGTTAGGTTTTCAAGACAACGTCAACCAATTATAGGTATTGTCATTTGAGCTTATATGTTGTTTGAGCTTACAAAAATAGATTTATACCAGGTTTTCTCGTATGATGTCTTCTTAAAGATAATTTTGTTTATCATTTGAGCTTACAAGGTGGACAAGCATTGATGTTTTAATTATAAGACCTAAATTTATTATCATAACTTTTGGACATAATTTGTTAAGTTCAATTTTCTATCATATTTTGTTGATGGTGTGAGCCATATATACATTTTCACTATTTACAATATTGAAATAACGTTTGATTTCGTATTCGTGTCAATAAACTTTAATTCGTTCCGTGCATAGCACAAATTCTTGCTAGTTGAAAATTATGGCAAAGTTGTATGAAGCAACTTTCCTAATTGAGAAAGCGTTGTGCTTAGCATCTAATAGAAAGGTATGAAAAGGGTCCCTACCCAAAAGAAGTAATTTGAGATTTGTTAGGACTCTGTCTCCAAGGGTTAAAAAGCAGCAAACAGGGTTGCCTTTCAGATATTGTGCATATCTATTATGGGTTCCACTATATATATATATATATATTTCAGATCAAGATTGGTAGGAGCAGAAAGGCAGCCCACTTGGGCTCTATATTTGGTGGATCTTTTAGATTCCCTTCACCCATATTTGGCATAATATTATCTAATTCTAATGTTATTTTAGTGGTTGAAATCACCCAATAACTATGTTTGGATGTCCATAAAGAAAATTTACAATGATGGGCGAGAAACTGATGGGCGAGGAGGTCTCTTTTCAATTTTGCCTTTGTGTTCTACTCAGCTCCTCGAACAAAGTCTTGATCGGCTACATCAGTGCTTACACCAGAAAGGGGGACCCCTCCTTGGAAATAATTCGAGGCCCATAGTGGGTGAGGCAGAGGTTGGCAAAGGAAGACTCCTTTTAGTTTTGTACCACTTCATGCGCCAATCATAAGTGATAGAGCCTCAATTCGGATGGATAGGGATCCTGAAACGACCAGAGCAGATAACTCTATCACCAACTCAATTGCAATGAACTTTTAAGAGGGAGGAAAGAGATAGGAGAGGTTTAAGAGTACGACGGAGAGGGCAAAATGAGGTACGATCTAAGATTTCTAAAAATTATTTTTCTTTTCTTGAATTCCCTCAAAATTCCCCATCACTAACTTAGGCATCGGAAGGATATTGACCAGCATTACACCGGTGTCCTTAGCCTTTTTGCGGGTCATTGCCGACGAGGGGTCATACAATAATTAATATTTCCTTTTTTAGCCAAGAATCAAAGCAAAAAGGATCGAAGTCACACTTAATTCAATAATGTGATTCATAAAGAAACATATCTTCATCAATCACATTCTTATTTTATTATGTTCCATACATAACTGTATTCGAATATGACAATACAGTCTCATTTCTCTTGAAGTTCTTACAATTGATTTGTAGCACAACAGAGACAAAAAGAAAAAAAAAACGCAATATAAAAGAGCAATACTACAGTTCTTGAATTCATATCAAGAAAATGTCTCCAAATTTAAAATTCAAGGTCATGATTTAGTTGAAAAAATAGGACAATAGACTTTTTCGTTATATCTGTTGCTAACTACTAATAGTACTTAATTATATTTTAATCTCTTGGTCCCCAACCAAACCAGGGGAAGAAATGTGACATACTACGCACACACGGGGGAGAGAGAGAGAGAGAGAGAGGAGAGAAATTATTGTTGCAGAAGACTTCTAAGAATGTCGGCATCAACTCCATTGGTGTCCATAGAGGCCAGCAATTGAGAAAGTCTTTCACTCAGATCGTCCACTTCTCTATGCAGTCTCTTTATGTAGTTACACGTTGCTGTCAGAATCTTTGATGCTGGTACCTAAAAAAATAAATAATCACTGTCACAACCATTTTCTTTTTCAAAAATTAAAAATCAGACCTAAACCCAATTATCTTCGATGCCCATAAACCTGGTTGTAATGCCAAAAGTCAGAGTAACAAGCTGGTTCCAACTTTCATGCATTATATAATATATATTTTTGAACAGAATTCTTGAGTTGAGTTTATTCCATCTTCTTCATTTCTTATAAAATCCATTAGACCACTCTTTTGGAAACAGATTACTCCAAATAAAAATGCAAACGTTTCTTTTCTTTTTCTTTAGCTCTGTTTTGGTTTGGTTTACCACTTCGTCGACTATGATGGAGTTTTATTAAATACGTAGGAAATGGGTTCTATAGCTGAGCTGATCAAGAATTCTATAGAAAGTCGGAGATGAGGTGGGAGCTCCGAGCGGTGAATGTGTGTTTGGTTAAATCTGCAACAGTATTGTTTTGTTTTCTGTCTATCACTATCTAGTGGATGGATCAAGGAGTTAGTGAAGAGAGACAATCGTCCATCTCAAATTTCATAAAACCCTTGTTATTATATAAAGATTTATGCAAAATACAATATAGGTTCGTCCTCCCAATTTGTCGTATAAACATTCGTACCCCGTCGAAGTTGAAATCCTGTGTCCGTCGTATCTGTTCACTTCCAATCATATCTTAAATGCATAGACTTTTTGCATTTGATTTTAACATGACATTGGCTCCCTCTGTACCATTATGCAGCAGCAGCATTGTGGTTAAGAGATAGAGAGAGAGAGAGGGACCCAAATTATATCCATACTCTACAAGGGCTTTCCCTATTGTTAGTAGCACATGTAAAGAAAAGAGAAAAGAAAAAGAGAATTGTATGATAGAAGTATTCGAAACCGTTATAAAATAATAGTATTTCATATGCATCAGACAATATATCTGTGCTTGAATTTCTGCATCAAGATCTATGTACGTAGTAATTTTTGAATAGAAAGGAGAACCATATAGCGTCATTACCCCTGTAGTGCAACCTGAATTAGACCCTGGGTCTCTCTCTTCTACTAGACATGACTCTCTCTCTCTCTCTCTCTCTCTCTCTCTCTTTTCCTTTAAAGCCGAGTAGGGGGGAAGTTGGAAGAGGATGGAATGCAAGCTTAAATAGGGGAAAAGAGTTAGAAAGAAGACAAAAAAACAATTAATTAGCTAATAATACAAAAGTAATTACCATTAGAAAATGACATAAGTGTAGTAATTAGCAAGTAATGCCAAACTATAATCAGGGTCCATCTTTGTCCCTGTGGTACACTACACCAGCATACATTAAGTGGGGTCTTAATTCTAATCAACTTAAAAAAACCAATTTCTTTAGTCTTTTTCCCAGTTTTGCTTCACCTACTTCAGTTCTCCAATCATAATGCGCCACTTGTCACGGTATGAATTAAGTGTTTCATTTAATTTTTCTTGTTTTTAGGTTTAATTCTAGATGTTTACTTGCTACCAGAAAGATACCATGTTTAGTTGTTCCTCATTGCTTGTAATTTTATGGGGCTGTTGGGGGTCTGGCCCTCTTTTTTTATGGTACATTGTACCTATTGACGTCTTTGATTTAGGAAACAATGCTTGGGTTCATATCCCCATTAGTATTTTAAGAAAATTGGATGTCTTGATATTGCAGTTTGTACACCAAACTTGGACTAAGATATGATCCATACATGCATCTCCTCATGCTATGCTGCTTTTTGGTATTACTTTCAAACTAAGTCATAGATGAAACATTAATTGATAATTGACGTGTATATAAGTTGATCCGAATATCCTGAATTATCAACAAAAATAAAATAAAAAATATAGATCAAGAGTTTGAACCATTTTAATCTAAACAAGTTGTTGAGAAAATGACCTAAATGAAACCAAATCGCTCTCTGAATTTTTCGCGTCTATTTTTGTTTCAAGATTTTCTTGGCCGCATAATGCGTATTTCCTGTCACATCCCGTGGATAACCGAGGCTATGACAAGATAATAAGTCATTTTCAAGATTGAAAATTCAGATAATAATACAAACGTATGATCCAACTACAAATTCTCGTATTGTTTCAAAGCTCTTTCAGCCATACGATGTATACTATTTTGTCTTGGTAAGTAGAAAGCCGACAACTGAGGAGGTCTTCTCATCTCTGCTTTTGCAGTCACTTTGGCTGCTTCATCCGCTCTTTTACTCGGCCAAAGTGGTTCTCGGCTCGGGAAAAGTGGCTTCCTTTCTTATCCAATAAGGGCCTAGTCCGGCTAAGGTAGGAATTCGTGAAAGAAGACTCCTACTGGATATGTGCCACCTCGCATGTGGGTTTGAAAGGATAGAGTCCCTATCCAACTGGGTAAAGACTTCTAAACATCCAAAGATAATTACCCTATTATAATCCCATGGAAGCAAACTCCAAGTAAGACTCAAAGTGCTAAGAAGGTACAAACATGCATGCACCAAAAAAGGATGAGGCAGGTACGGTCTATCATCATCGTAATATTTCTCGTTTATCTTCTCTAAAAAAGATTACTCAATCTAACTTAGGCATCAGAGGGGTGTTGGCTTGCACCACACTGGTGTCCTGACTTTTTTGCAAGTCATTGCTCAGGGAGGGATGACCAGAGGCGTTATCAGTTGGCGCCGTTTGTGGAAATGCCTATCACTCAGACATCCTAAAAAAGAAAAAGCTTTGCTTTTTCATTAATAATCCTCTGATGGCCCATACTCAGTCAATGACCAACCAAAACAATCAGAACAACAACGCCCGCAACGTGGGTGGCCCTAGTGGGAACGAAGATCCTATCGTGGTTGACCAACGGGACGGCCTATCGCAGAAGGCGCAGAGTGAAAACTTCAGTATTAACTATTGACACTCTACTTGTTCTGCCAATAAGAATGCAACACGTTGCGTCACATTTTGAGAGTACTCACATGCGATAAAATGCACAAGAAATACAAACGACGTTGCTCGAACCTCGGAGATAGTAAATAAATTGTCACAATGATGACGAATGCAGAATACAAAGCGGCGATGTTTCGCATGCATGACCAATTATTTTAACTACCATACATGCATGAGAATCAAAGGAGAAAAAAGTGGTAGAACGTGCATCAAAGATATAGGAGAAGAATGGGGAAATTATCGAAGTGGAGCAACCACGATTTGTCCCTACATAGAAGGAGGGATCATGCAAGAAAATTAGGTGAAAAAATTCAAAGGAAGCAGAAGGCGGCATCCAACGTTAGTGGTCTATAAATAAAACTAAGGATGAAATGAAAAAAGAGGATGAACCCCCACACAACTTATCTTTTTTGCACTTACTTTTCCTTTTCTTTCTTGTACATAGTTAGACTAGCTTAGTCTAGCATTAGGTGTAGCAGTAGCTGTACTTGTAACCTTTTACCTGTATCATTAGGAGCAGTTCTTCACTCAATTCGAATTAACCTCGATCTTTTTTACTTCTCGAATGTAAGTTTGTCCTTCAAATTTATCATTCGAAGCTCCGCATCATGCCAGTTCGCTAGGTAGAGTCACTCTCCCAAGGGGCAACAAAGGCTAGAACTATTCTTGCAAAAAACAAGGGACCTACTTCTCATCTTAAGAGTATGTCGTGACGCTGACTGAATCCAATCCATAAACCCGGAAACAAAACAAAGTGTATTCCCTTTCGTCAAGTACTGTCCGCTGGTCTAATCCAACCACGGGCAAGTAGAGGCTATATTGAGTTTGACATTCCATGTCAGTCAATTCTGATAATCGTTTTGGCGCGTAGAAGCTTAAAAGAATTCAGTCTACTTGCGACATTGCACATTCTTTGCGACTGTTCATTTTCATTTTCTGGTTTAGATTTTTCACGTGTCGGCGCTTTAGAAAAATTCTCTTCATTAAGGTAAGAGAACAGACAATGCAAACGCTTGATAATTGTTGGTTTAACTATAACTTTTCTAAAAAGGGCTAGTTACACTCATTTTCTAGCATGCTCGCGCATTATTTTTGCCTTGAAAGATATATTGAAACCAATATCTTTTTTGGCACGCCCGATGAGACCTAAGTGTCGAGTATGGTAAAAACTAGAAATCAAAACACGATACTTCCCTTTGAAGTTGAGGTAGAAGGGATCCCAAAAGTGAATCCTATACACAAAACCTCTAATATGCCCATGGAAAGTGGCCAGCATAATGATCAGGCATCACCAGGTGGCCAAACTCAAACAACGAGTCAAGGCCATCCTACTAGAAGTCAATATGACCTAAGACGTCTTTCTACTTCACGAGGTTAGACCAGCCTAGTTGCTCAAACCACACCTACGGGTGACATACACAACGATCCAATTGATGTAGGATCACAACAACTCAATGTTTAGCTCTTGAATGCTTTAAGAGAAATCTCCTTGTCTTAGCAAGCATTGCTAAGGCATATGGAGAGTGGACACCTACAATGAGACAAGTGGTCTATATAGCGGATCCATCTTTAAAACTCATACCCATGAAACACAACTACCTCTAGAAAGTATACCTTCTCCACATGGTCTGATTAAAGGTATCCTGAGGGATGATTTTGACTCAAGAAGGGATAGAGTAAATATGGGGACTAGATCATACAGATCAAAGGAAATTTCACAGTCTACCCTTCAATCTTGGTATAAACTAGTAAAAAATCGACCTGTTACAAGTTCATTGGGAGGGGAAGACCCAATGATTCATTATGTCCAAATGGCTTTTCCAAATATGAATGACCTACCTAGAACCCTAAGAGTTGGTTGGAAAATTTGAAGCTCATAGTTTGGACCATCCTAGTCAAATTTCAAGTCTGCAAAAGTTGAAGCTCCTAGTTTAGGAGGGGATACTCTCCAAGACCGGAAAGCCTAGCTAGTAGCTACTTTCAAGTTCTTTTTAATCTTTTCTTGAGTTTATCTCGAAGATTAGTTGTTTATTTTAAAATTTGTTAAAAACATTAATTATGTCAAAAATTACATTAAGATCAAATATTTGATATGACTTTGCAATATATTTATCTTAAAATATATGGTTTCCGATCCATTGTTCAATCTTTTTTCTAAAGATACGATGCATTTTGGAACCATATCAATCAATGCTAGATCAACTTAATTTTTAGCATGATTTGATTTTCTAACGAGTTCTAAAAAGTAAACAATTTTAGCATGATTTGATTTTCTAACGAGTTCTAAAAAATAAACAATCTCGATAGATAGGTCAAAAAAGAACCGAAGAAGACTAGAAGTGGACCCTCCTATCCATTTGAAGGACTCGAGAGCTCCAGTTTAACTTTTCATGTGTGTAACAGTATAGATATATAAACTCATTGTCCAAGTAGAGATTGAGACGAACTGTAAATCTAGACATTCTGAGGTCGAATCTTGACAACTATATATTTGGGGTCATTGGAGATTTGTCCGGTCGTTAACTTCAGGACCCTAAGAACTAGTCGGCAACATGTGAGTCATATCCCAAACTAACTGAATACATTGGTTATATATAAAAAAAAAAACAGTACAGATATATAGTGCTGTATATGTTGTCCTGCTACACTACTACAATAACTTCTGATTTGGCCTTGTCTGGCTCATCAATTATGGTTATAGGGGTTTTAATGATGTATTAATAAGCAGCTGTAAAATCAGCTTAGACAGAGAAGTGAACCTTTCCCATTTGTTGTGGTTCAACCAAACCACTTTCGCTAGTTTCTCTCCGCACCAATTTTATGGAGGGGGGAACTACATGGAGGTCAGGAGCCCGAGTTTTTCCAAAACTTTAAAAATAAAACTCGGATCTAGGCAGAAATTTTAAAAATTATAAAAAAATTACATTTTGATCTTTCCAAATTATATTTGGCCTCTTCATTTTTCCAAAGAGCAAATCTTGAGCCTCCCAAATATCGAATCCTGACTTGCACCTCTGGGTACGAGGAGCATCAGTCCAATTTTAAAAAATTTAGGTACATTCGTGTTCTATTTTACTGATTAAAAGGATTTATTTTCTAGAATTTGTTGAGAAACTTAGTTATAGCTAAAGTTATCTTAAACGGATATAAAATAAATATGATTAGAAGCATATTTTCTTTAAAAAAGTAAATAGACTAATATACTGGATTGAAACTCAAGTTAGTATGCACTTATCATTTGTGGGTCAGTGTCTCCTTGATTAACATAATTTTCAGTGCAATTGAGCTTCTCGACGAGAAATTAAAAAAAAATTCAACGTGCTGTACATATCCAAAAAATATTTCCGAATTTAAAATCAAAGGTTAAGATTTATTGCGATTTAGAAGCCTACAAAGTCAAATAAAAAAAAATCTAGTCCACTCATTTTAAATTCTGAAAACTTTTTTTAGTACCAAAGACTTTTCCATTAATTTCAGTGTCACCGGGCTTCCTACACTTCAAAGCAAGGGTTTGAAGCTCGAGACAGTTCTAAACAACAGCTAGTTCCTTATTCTTTCAATTGTTTCCAACCCGGGTAAGGTATTCTTTTGTGGAAATAGGTTTCTCCTTCTTTTGTCTTGCATGCTTGATAAAAGAACTTAATCGGGATAGGCCGTTACACGAACTATCTTATATTTTGAGTTCCCGTAACTTGCTGTAACACTCTGAATTTTTAAAAATATTAAATAAAAAGAAATAACTAAACCACAAATGATCTTCATTTTATAATATGAGGAAAATATAAATTTGATTACAAAATACCAAAATAAGATCTTTCAAAAGGAATTACAACCACAATTGATTTTGCAAAGCACTAAAATCTATTCTATGGAAACCAAGGTACAATTGGATCTTCTTCCGAATTACTGTCATTAAGGGCTAGTGTAACGCCCCATAATTTTACGGTACGTTAAAATAAAATAATAATCAATTACGCAGCGGAATAACTTTTTCAATTTAAAAATAAGAGCCAAATTTCTCAAAATATTTAATAATTGTCGGCAAAACAACTAACCCAAAATTTTATTCACTAAATAGTTTTGCGACCTGTTCCTCAAAACCTGGCGTGAAATGCTAGGGGCCAAGAAGTAGCTCCAAATGAGTGATTAACACTTAGTAGAAAAACCTAGTTTTACCCCTAACTTACAAATAAACACACAGGATAATCCTTCTATACAATATGCAAAGAATAATAACCAAACAGAAAATCTACAATGTTGTGCATAAATATGCATATGCAATGTCGTGCATAAAGTTTTTTGCATTGAGTATGCTTTTATTATTATTTTCTCCACACCGAGGTCTCGTAATCATCAAAAGTACAATCTCAGGGTCTCGCAATCCCCTTCATTGGTATCGCAACATCGGAGTCTCGCAATTCTCCTTAGTCAAATTCCAATCTCAGGGTCTCACAATTCCCTTCATCGATATCACAACATCAGGGTCTCGCAATCCTCCATAATCCACCACAACTCCAAATCATTTTGGTTATTACTCATTATCACAGCAATGAGATCATCTAATCCTGCCGTTCGATTAACTTCCAATTTTCATGCATGCATGCACAATGTTCACCTGTTATGCTCAACATGCAATAATAAAATTTTATCATGTGATTCCAATTAAATATGTACCGAGCATAAATTAAATTTCAATAATTCATACAACAACATCTACATCGACCGAATCTAAGTTACATACAACGTTTGTGGGTCATAGTATACAAATCGGTCTCAATAAGTATTAATCTTTTAATTGATCAGTTAAACTAAATGAAACAA
>JABCMJ010006273.1:0-17456 GCA_014822125.1 Arbutus unedo
AATTCTGAGTTTCATGTTACTCCGCCCAAGAGACATAGACTGGCTTTATTTCTTGAATCCTAAACTTAAAAAACCAACAAGTCACACACTAAGCATCGAAAGGCAATGCATAAATTGTGGTACTAGTCAAGCATGAAAAATGCAATGGAGGCAAAGAATATTGATGAGATGGAGGATATTGATAAGGTTAATGTTACCGAGTCTCACATCGCGTATGTTGCTTGTCCTTACTCTGCTTATAAGGCTTGGGCAATTCTTACTTACAAGTCGGTTTTCAAGATTGAGTTAGAGATTTCTAACATGGTATTAGAGTTAGGTCCGTTATGTACTCGAATCATCTCATATAATCCTCTACCATCCTCACATATATTATCCACGCTTCGCATGAGAATGGGTGTTAGCGAGTCTCACATCGCCTATGTTGGTCCTCTTTACTATGCTTATAAGACTTGAGCAACTCTTACCTTACAAGCTGATTTTTAAGATTGAGTTAGGCCTATGGGTTTCCAACATAGTATTAGAGATAGGTCTGTTACGCACTCTGATCTTTTCATATAACCCTCCAACATCTTCACATATGCGATCCATGCTTCGTATGAGGCAGAGTGTTAGCAAGTCTCACACCGTTTGCATTGGTCATTCTTACTAGATCTGCTTATAAGGCTTGAACAATATTAAAGGATACTCTAATATTTTTTGCAATTTAAATTTTTTTTACAATGCTATCCTTCAAAAACATGTCAATCTTACTTAAGCATACTCAAATAATCTCATTAACCATTAATCTTACTAATGTTAAAAGTTGCAAAAGTGAACTATACTATGACGAATCTCAATCAAATTTAAATTTGCATCAAGGTACAACACTAAAACGTACACGCATTTCTTTTTACAAAAAATGCTACCAGTCCAATAAATTAATATTTAATAATGTAAATAATACAATTGAATCATGTGGATTCACAATCTTCTTAAAATAAATTCGCCGCCTCATTGTTGCTTTTGGAGGCTGCGTTGGCGACCATCTCCCAGTAAAAAATGCTCACTTAACTGATGGAACATCAATCAATCGACCATATATTGAATTAACTGTCTATTTTTCTCTCTTTTAGAAACACGACATATATGGATATTACTTGATGGCCAAAAATTCTGTGTTTGGAAACCATGGATGAGACTAACCATTAATACACATTTTTGAACTATGAAACCGCCGAGAACATCAATGGAGATATTAATAGAAAGCAATTGAGAAATCGACATCAATGCAAGCATAAATGAGTATTAAGACCTTTCGGTGTTCTAATTTCTTTCACAACCCTTTTAAATGTTATAACAATTTTTCCATGATACCATGTTACACTCTCATCAGTCTAGACTGATCATCTCTGCTGTCTAAACTCAGACCAAATCCTATGTGAAAGAACACTAGAGATCAAGAAACCTGAGACAGTAGAGAGAGAGAGAGAGAGATTTCTTGATTTTCTCACGAAGAGAGAAGCGAAAACACACAAAAAAGGATTCAAATGGAAATTCAATATTGGTTTTTACACAATTTTTGTCCAAAGATTCAACACATAATGGTTAAAGTCTAATAGTACTAAATAAAATTTAACTAAATTTCTTTTCTACGTAGTTATTGAGTTTATTTACGAAGAATATCTCATCTTTTTTTGTATTCTTGTAATCTTTTGATTCAACACTCTGACAAAAAGTTCTCGTTTTACTCCAATTTATATTGCATCAGAATGACTAATATTTAAAATCATGGTTTTTTATACTCTTAAAATTTAAAATATTTACAGAACAATTTTCCTTCTTTGTAATGACAAATCTTCGTTTTGTTTCACGTTTTACACCGCGTCAGTGTAATTGAAACTCGATGTCACCTCTATTTTTAAGATGAATTTGACTAAATTTCTTTTTCCATGACGCAATATGGGGATTTCAAGGCTGTCCTTCTTAAAACTCACCTTACAAACTATCTAGTATAAATACTAAATTAGATATTGAGATTTGTTTATATGTTTATATGTTTTTTCTATTATCTCATGTTACACTCTCATTAATTTTTTTACGAAAAATCTTCTTGCGATACTATATTAGTATATATAAATCTACATAAACGTCGTATTAATTTGTGGCAGAAGATTTTCATCTTGTTTATTTTTTATGATGCGCTGAAACTTGAGGTTATATTTGTTTGTTAAAAATAATTCAAAGACAATTTCAAAAACCAAAACAATAGACGAGAGCAAATTATAAACTGATTTGCTTAATTTCTCTTTGCACGATTTCACACGATGTTCTCATAATTCTCTTTACGAAAAGAGTCTCAGATGTAGCATTGTATATATGTATATATGTATGTGTGTGTGTGTGTGTATACACACACACACTTATACAAAAATCAATTATAGTTTTAAAGCTTATACAAAAATCAATTATGGTTTTAAAACTAATAAGAAAGGGTTTTAAATCTTATAATTTCAAACACCATAAGGCGTAGGTATTAATAAATAATCTAATTACAGCAAACAAGGCATAAAGATCTGTTTGGTGACTTGGTTAAGAAACATATCTAAAGTGTAAACGAGGCTCCCATATCCCAATCAATCTGCTTGGTGGCCGGTGAGTAGTGAATCAAGATGTCTTTTCACACATCCATAATATTATAGCAAAAAAGGGTAAACAATCGTACGATAAATTTATCATTTTCGAGAATTTATCAATTTTTACAGGTTTAATATTCTCCTATATTTATTGTCTTTGTGCATTTCATTTTCATATATTACATCTGCTAAATTTATCAAGTTCTACACTTTTGGGGTTTTTTGCACTACTGCAATATTATGTGAATTTTTTGTTATGAAATTTCTTATTTAGTTTTTACGCTAATATTTTCTTTGGAAGAAAGCTTTTGGAGTGAAAAATTAGAAAGAGATACCGTAACGACCAATAATTTTTACGGTTTAATTGTATTATTAAATTATAATTTTGTGTTGTGATCAGATAATCATTTTAATAATTTATTAATAGTATTGATCTCGAATAATTAATCCACACACGCCAACGAGACAACGACTACCATATACGAGCTGCTCGTGTGATTCTTCTCTGGGTTTGTGACGGATATAGGAAAATAGGATTTATGGTACATGCAAAAAGAGATGCAATCAAAATCTACAGCTTCAGAAAACCAGCAGCTTCGATCAACGATAGCTAATAAAGAGACGCATCAAATTTTGGCTGAGTTGAAGTGATTTGAGCAAACATAAGTTCTTTCGAAGTTAGTCCTCCTTGCTAAATTCTTTGATTGTGATACGAAAGTTCTCCCTTGGTCGTTTTTTTTTTTTTTTTTGGCAAAAATATCATATATCATTGAGATAAAAGTATGAAATAGTACAATAGGTAGATATCTACATAGAGATAACTTCTAATAATGAAGCTAGAATCTCCTAGAGCTACAACTCGTAAAACACTACACTTACACTCCACTGTCTATTTTTTATAATAAACCAAAACTACAGACCTGACAGATCTACCAAGAAGAATAATCTAACAAAAACCTACAACAATGGGGAAAAAAATAAACAGAAAAGCCCTTCGAATATGAAGGTCATAAGTAGATTGGGTATTTGTTGAACACTTGAATAAGAAGGATTTTGGTCTTTTCAGCAATTTCGTTACAAAAGTCTAGGAACATATATGTTCCGAACACATATGTGTTTGAAATTATTAGATGCACAGAGCTCGATGTACATCTAGCAGTTTGTTTGGAACGCATGTGTTCTTAGCATTACTCATTTCGTCAAGGGAATTAATTACCGAGCTAAAATTAGGTAATAGTATATGGAGTGTACGTTTTTTAAAATATAGTCGATAAGGTGTCTCTGTCACACGAAGTGTAACAAAAACTTTTTCTAAATAAAATGGTGAACCAGAAACATACCACAATAAGTACAAAAATATGGGTGGTGGAGAATGAATGTTCTAGTTGATAGATTTGTAGACATTTGCTTGAAAAAGATTCACAATCTCTTGCATTATAGAAGGGCAAAAGAGTCAACACAATGCTGAATTTTCTTCTAGTTTCCGAGTAAACAGAGAGAAAAAAAGTTCATCTACACCTAACAATTGAAAACATTTGCAAAAGTCCCATCAACAATCATCTCACCACCAATCACCTTGACTTTTTTAGGTAATTTTTTTTAATTTCAGAAAAAATAATCAATTTCTTTAAGAATAATTACGTGTCTTGATGAAATAAATTTTAAAATTTCAAAGATAGAGTAAAAAAAGAAATTACTTTAATTTTTTTAATCCTTTAAATATTTATGATCCCTAAAAAGATCAGAAGTTGTACATGTAAAGAACTCAAATGCAATGGTATGACAATACGATATGATGACAATGCTGTAGTTGTCATTAATCAAGGGGTAAATCCAAAAGAAACTCGAGTTTTTTGTGCGAACGCTCTCAAGTTGAGACAGTTAAATTTTACTAAAATAGTTTTTATCTAAAAAATTGACAAAAAAAATTAACAAAAGTCTAATAGATGTTCAAAAATAATAAAGTTAAGTTAAAGTACGCAAGTTAGACCTAACGTTACGTACATTTACGTACGTAAAATATGCATAACTATTTGCCAAACGTCACGACACCTATTGAATATGATTTCGTTGGGTGCTAAGATATCCAAACCGTTGAGAAGTTTTGAACATGCCAGATGGCAGGAGGGAGGCATGTTGAGGGGGGGAGTGGCACATGCCACCCCTAATTTTCAAAAGTCCAATTTTCTTTTTTTAATTTTCTATTTTAGTTACTATATCAAGAGTAACTATTTAATGGTATTGGGACATCACGTGGTATTTTAACACTTTCAATCACTACACATTCATGTGAGTTTTCTTATATTTAGCATTGTGTTTCACATAATTGAATATATAGTGATGGAGAGTATTAGAGCACCATTTAGCGGTGTCCCAAGATCACACGTTAATTTTGTTATTGTTGTGATGCTCGCTAAGAAAAAAAGTGTGATGTAAGGACTCTATTTTTCATCACCGAGTGTTTGTTATGTGTTTTTAATTATTAAGTGTCGATTTTTGAATACTAATTAGGTGTTCGTACCGTATTTTTTTTCTTATTCATAGAATATATATTTTTTGATTTGATTTTTAGATAAGATTAATCTTACAATATGTCAAAAAAAAAATTCGACGTTATGGACAGTTAACTTAGAATATATACATGTTCAAATTTTGCCATCCCCGAATTTTATTTCTAACTCCGTCCCTGTCAGATGGTCACATGTCGATAAGCCTAAGCCAAAATGGATTGAGCAAGGAAATCATAAACGTTTAAGAACTCTAAATGTTTCAAGAAAAAGAAGGAATAACAGTTTTCGCATAGTAGTTTTGTTTGGATTTAGACAGAAAAAGTTTGAGAAGAAAACTAAACCAGTTAAAGAACGTCAAAAGCTTACAAAAGGTATAAAAGGCAGTTTACTTTTGCAATTTTTCCACTTCAAATTCAAAACCGAAAGGAGGAAAACAAGAGTAGTTGTCAATAATCAACCGTCACCAATATAAATATGTGAAGATCAATGCAACTAGAAAATAGACATAGATGCCTTGATTAACCTTTATATTATCAAGTTTTCTCTTTTTCTTGTAGGACTGGTGTTGTAACTTAAATTTTTCTTTTTCTTGTCCAAGTCATTACTAAGATTAAGAAAATCATGATTTCGATACCCTCGTGCTTCTAGTAAAATCCCAAAATACAACAGTAAACTATATATATACATCTACTTTACCAACAATTCACATTTTCAGGATCCACGATTTGTTATATTTGTTATTATTTTCTCTTCCTTTGTCAACAGAGCAAAAAATTTGGTAACACTGAATTTGCTACGACGTATCGCTTGTAGGGTGACGCGATTTGTGGGCTAACACAGAGTAAAACGTAATAATAACACATACTATAAAATTCCAAGAATTGGAGATGAAATTCCTTCTTCTGAAAAAGTGGGTTAGGCATTTGAGTCTCTGAATTTGGAGCCCAGATGGAACAATACAGAAGCCCACTGTTTGTAGCTAATCTCAAACTTGGGCTTGGGCCACTTTCTAGGCTAAATTATATTTACTGTTTGTTTCTTCTTCTTTGTTTACAACTCAATGTATCCAGACCAGCTTATGCGTACGTCGACTAATCTCTGTCGAATCAATTTCACCGTCTACTTGTGAAGATCACGGTTAAAGTAGAACAAATCTCAAAGTCTAACATGCAAATTTAAGTTAGCTTTCTGAAAGGATCTAGCAAGAAGAACTACGAGTTTCAGAGTTCACGGGTGATGCAAGGTTTGGCTCAATGATTAGGTCATTTAACTTTTTTTTAGGTTGCAAGTAGCTTTAATATATTAGTAAGTGTAATATTATTACAAACTACATGATTAGTGGTCAAATCACAAGGTCGGTTAGGTCAATTGAAACCGACCAAATGACTTACTTCTCGAGTTAGCAATTTATCCAACAGATATCGCAAGTAACGAGCTTGTGTGCCCACTAAAATATTATTTCAAATAAGCGTATGTGTCAAAAATATTTTTTTAGATTACTAAGTATCATATTTTATCAATTCTAAGAAGTCAATCGAGTGAAAACATGACACAAAATAAGAATTAACCTATTCGAACTTGCGTATTTTTTTGTTATAAACATATTCAAATTCGAGTTTTATTGCGAAGTATTGTGTGTGTATATATATATATATTTTTTTTTTTGAAAAAAAAAAGAGAGAGAATACGAATAGGAAAATCTTGATCCCTTATCTTTATATTTGGATGATTGTAAATGTGATCCACGATTGAGTGTAGCCTACAGAGACTACACACACGTGATTAAATCAATCCATTTTATTAAACAAAAAAAAAAACATGAAATAAACGTGAAAAGGTGTGTGCTTGTTCATGGGTTGTTGATACTTTCTGGTCAACTCACACGAGGAGTTGACTTTGCAGCATAGTCTCACATTGAATTTTTTTTCCAAATGAAACAAATAATAAAAATCAAATCAAATTAGTAGCCCTTTTTCTGCAAGGGATTCTTTATTTTGTTAATATCTTATTTTCTGATCAAATTTTAATGATCCAAACCGTTCAATGTGTTTAAAATATATTTTTAAAGGTACCCGTGAAAAATTGGCTCAAAAAATATCTGGAAGGGCTAAAAGATGACATCGTAGACTTTTTAATTTGACAAAGAATAAAAGATGACATCGTAGCATAAAAAAATGAGTAAATCTAGGAACACATATTTCGTGCATAGATCCGATGACAAATGTATTCGGAACAGTTCGATGTATATGCGTCCTTTCAAAATAATGTGGGTTCTATGCGTATCGGACGGTTTTAAACACACCTGTATTCAAATCTGTGCACGTAAAAATATGTTGCTAGACTTTTTTTTTTTTTTTTTTTAAATCCCTATAAAACAGATATAAAATGAGGTGCAAAAGTCAAATTCATCATCAATATAGCCCACCTTCTATAAATTTAGTATATTTTGATAGTCATTAGTTAATAATATTTTATGAAAATCTTCACGTAATTTAATGATTGAAATATACTTGGGTAATAATAAATAAAAACTAGACATAAATGGGATCTTGTCCGTGTTATAATTTATTAATTTTTTGAGACAAATAAGTTTTAAAGTCATATTAATTGGCATTCGATCAATATAATTTGTAATGTGATTAACGTTTTCGATTAGCTTTTAAAAATGAATGGTTTAAATTATTAAAATATGTATGAAAAGAATATACAAAATTATAGGGGATCCCAACCCAATTGGATGCAGTTCACGTTGTTCACGAAAACAAAATATGAACCCACAGCTGTTTAAATTATTATACATGGGTGATAATGACATCATGGATTACATCACAGGGCATAGTAGACTCTGGAAAATGGGGTGGCTGCTCTGCATTGCGCACAGCAGCATGTGTTGAGCGTTAAAACGACATCGTTTTGACACGTAAAACACTAATCGAAAATTGTTCGGTTAGTTTTTTACTATTTGGATAGTATTTTTGGCGCCAAAATAATGTCGTAAAACAATAGGACCCGTGGTCCTAGACCCGGTCCCACTTTCCTGTCTTAATTCTCTGTTTCATTGTTTTACAATTGCCACCTCACTCTAATTATAAACCATCGTAACTTTCCTAAACTCTGTTAACTAGTAACAGAATACATATTTTCCTTTAATAACATAATTGCCATTATGGTAAAAAAATCTTCAAATCACGTATTAGAAGGATTTTAATTGTTAAACCGGTGGACTTTCAATGAAATCATAAAAATTATATTTATACAATAGAAGATCAGATACACTTACTTTACATTATATTTGTACAATGAAAGATCATATTAATATACGGGAAGTAGAATGGCTAATAAAATTACAAAAGATTTTCTCGGAAAATTTTGTATACGTAGGTGTTAAACTTTGTAACTTGGTTTCAGTATCACTTGAATTTCCTTTATTGCAAGCCAAAACGAAATCTCACCAATCAAATTTTTTCATCAAATTATTCCTAATGTAGTGCTTAAGTCTAAATTAAAATTGACACAAATTCTTGCATGTAGAAGATGATTTATGAAACGAGAAGTAATGACTAAGTCCAAATCAACAATGAATACAACAACAACAACAAAAATTACTCCGAACATAGACAACGAAGAAAACAAGAAAAGAAAATCAAGATTGAACATCTCGATTGCAAATGCGGAAACATAAAATCCAAACTACACCCCCTTTTTTTTTTTATCATAATGGCAATTATATAATTAAAGAAAAATGTGTATTATGTAATTAGTTAACATAGTTTAGGAGAGTTAGGATGAGTTTAGAATTATAGTGAGGTGTTGATTGTAAAATGGTGGGACAGAGAACTAAGACTGGGAAGTGTGACAGAGGATTCAAACTTGCTAATGTCACCATCCAAGAATTTTAATATTTGCGCTCCTTGTGACACTTAGACTAATTTTTACGTGATTGTCCAAGTCCGCATTTTCACAAAGCTATGCTCACAACTAATATACAATATCGCTACGAACTCGCATGCTATTCTCCTACCAAGGGTCATTTTGCACCCCTAACATTCTGCTCAAGTGAGACAACATGTCCGTATGTAAAACACACACCACGATCACGGTCCCTGATCACCATATACTAAACACCGTCCTCATGAGTAGTGACTTCATGAATGTCTTGGACAACCAAATAATTGCCTTGCTGCTTTCAGTCCTTGGTCGTTTAGCACCGATGCCTCTTGTCATAAATCTCTAATCTTCCATAATTCTGTTCGTCCTTTTTTGATACCACTTGTCACAATCCAAAATTCTCAACACTTATGCTCTGTATGACACCTTGGCAAATCTCTCTATGATTGCGCAAGTCATCCTTTTTACAAAACATGCCCACGACACCATTGGGTTCAGATGGATTAGGGGGGCAATGGATCACAATAATGTTCAGGATCATCTCTCCCTCGCTAGTGTGCTGTTCTTCCCACCTTCCCTCAATCATGTATTTATTCCTTTTTTATACAATCATTTTGCTTCTAAAAATAAAAAAAAGCTAATACTCTATATCAATGGCGGAGCCAGAAATTTTGGGTCCCCTGGGCTGGAAAAATTTTGGATCCCCTGGGTTGGGTTGGCTGGGCTGGGGGTTAAGGTTTGGTTTGTTTTTTTGCCCTGTGCTTGAGCCCAGGGGAGCCCACTGCCTCCTTCCGCCCCTGCAGTCTATATTGCTACGAACTCGCATGCTATTCTCTATCCAAGGGTCATTACACACCCCTAGCATTCTACTCAAGTGGGGCAACATTTCCGTTTGTAGCCCACGAGATTGGTACACGAGGTCTTATGCTCATATATCGATATCCCACTCAGCCCAGGACGTCAAGTCAACAGTTAACATGAACGACATAGTGTACCTACGTCCATAGCCTTCAGCCTCATGCTATCACGCACTACCGGCAACACATATCAAGATGTATTGTCCATGGGTTTTCCTAACCCACATGAAGACACTAAGACACCTCTCTCTAGATGCTCAAATTCTACTCCCATCTCACCCTATGCGCGGGATATGAGCTTGTCTATGCCGATGTATGATCATTATTATTTTGTCGTAGGTGCAATAAAATTAACAAATCAAACAAAATAAATTATTTAAATTATTTTTTTGGAATTGAAATAAGTGCAAAACAAAGTCCTCCACTCCCATGTGGTTTGTCTGGGTCAGTGACGATTTGTCCAAGAGTTCCAATTGGGAAGCCGTGTGGTTTGAAAGTCAAGGAATTTTACAACGTGAGCAGCTTTGGAGTCTTTTAGGTTTGGACAATTGTAATTAAATCTTTTTGTTGGTATATTAATATGGTGGAACCGTGTCCAAATTGTGCATCTCTTCGTAGTATGAGTTGAAGAGTTTGATTTATTTATCATTTTCAAGATCGCTATTTTTTCTTGTACCCATTTAAAATATTTATTAAGATGTTTAATTAGTGAAGAAAAATTGAAACATTATGTACTCAAGTATTTTATTTTTAAATTCAAAAAATGTAAACTTTAAAATATAATATATAAATTGAGACAGATAGAGTAATATGTATTCAAACTTGCGAAGACTATGACCCGTTGGTTTTCTCAAAACCATGATTAAAGGCCTAAATCTGGATCGAGTGGAGAATTAAGGTGGAATTTTTTTTGTTCTTATTAATAATGATTGATAAGTAATTTGGTTGCTTAGTGCATCTCCAATTTATTTGCGTTTTTACACCACATGCATAATTTGGTAACTTTATGTGACATTTTGAATACTAATTTTTGTTGTTTTGATATTTAACAAGTACTCCAACTCACTCTATAGATTTTATTTTATTTTAATTTGGCTCATGCGGAATATAATCAATCAAGCACTTACAATGATTAATTATTGAGTTGATTCTTCGTACGAATTGCGTAAAACTCAATTCTTATAAAATAAATGGTTCTGATTAATAAAGTCAAACTCGGTCTAAATCTCACTTAAAGTGAATAATTTTCACTTACTTTTTAAATTGGTGAACTACAATTCAACAAGACAACAACCAATAATCTGTTTTTTTTTTTTTTTGGGTAGAAAAATCAAAGTTTATTGTGGGGGAAACCATGAGACTGGATATACCTAATTTAGAATATTTCAAAGTGCAATGCCTTTGTAGGTACTACCAAAGAAGTCTCCATCCATTGCACCTATTTTAATGCTCTTTGAGTTTTCAAGGGAAAATGTAATTAAAACAAATGAATTTTTTTCTCATTTTTTTGGAAAAGTCTTTTTACACATTTAATTTATCATATATAGTAACTAATAAAATCTATTACTTTAATGATCAGCACCATTCATTGTATACAATGTGTCGAGAATGATGGTCACAGCAAAATTCATGCACAAATACTTGAAAAAATTTCAGTTCAAGGTCTTTAATACCAAATCCGGATGTACTTCTATTCTCAACATTTTGGGTACGAGGGACCATGTTGAAAACTCAATAAATAAATAAATAAATAAATATATATATATATATACACATATATATACACACACTCTCACCCAAATTAGGAAGGATCGGATATCAAATTTTATAGAACATACTAATTAAAATCAAACTTGGAAAAGATATTTTTACCCTTTATATTCCTTCCGATAATATATATTATGTTTCGATCCATCGACGGATTTTATAATTCAAGTCCCATTTGGTTATCATATATATCCTGTGGATTCTTGAATTCGTAGATTTTTTTTTGGATTAATGCTTGCACTGAATTCCATTGTTTTGAATTATAAGAAGAATAATCAGTTGGTAGTTCGGCCGAAGACAATTGGTGAGTAATTAGATGCTTAAATTAGTTATTGAAAAATGTGGTTTTAACAAAAAAACATTTGAAAGTGGCGCTATAGAGTGTACACCACATAGAGTACTTTAGTTACTTTATATAGAGCACTGTACTTGTGCGCTAAGTCAGCATGTGCTACGTACACGCAACATGACGTCAGAAATATTTGTCTCAACTTCCAGCATCATGCATGACACACCGAGTGTCAAGTTATACTCCAAGTGGCCGTGCCGAGCCACTTAGCGTTGAGTTAGAAAAACGAAGTTGTACACTGTAGTTGCACAGCGCGCGGGTCTTGTGGAACCTTCGATCAGGTTCAATATTAAAACGGACTGAATCGAAAAGACGAAACAAATAATACGAATCTTCGATCTAATTCAAGTCAAATTCAACTCGAATCGGCCCACTACAATTCCAATACAAAAAGTACCAAATAAAATGGTTAAAGAAATAATACTTTACGACCAAATGGTTAAAGAAATAGTACTTTACGACCTAGACACAAGCATGATGTTGGCCGTAATTTATGTCCCCAACTTTCCACAGACCAAACCAAACGTGCGATATACGTGCACAGAAAAGAGCACTGAAAGACCAATTTGATCTGAAAAACAGAACGGACCCACAAATAAAATTCTCTATTGGGAGGTCCTCATTCAGGTCCTCTGGATTCTATATTAATTTCCCCATGACAAAATATCGGGTGAAAAGCAGAAGTGCAAAATTTACCCGTTGAGTAAGAACGAAAGTCGATCTTAGTAATTTGTCTGTGCCGAGTGGAAGCGTTGTTGCTCAATGGATAGGTTCGGCACCTCGATGTCGTCTCTTCGCCACATGGAATAGTCGTATATATGTTCTAAGAGTTGGGTTGTTCGCCCATGAAAACGATACGTGAGATGTGTTCAGAACGTCGTAAGACAATTTAATACTCATCCGGTGTGAATGTTAGAGCATTGCGAGCATCTTTCTCTAATACGACAAGATTGTGAAAAGCAAGATGGACCCATGAATAAAATTCTCCGTGGGGGGGTTCAAATTCAGGTCCTCTGGATTCTAAATTAATTCCCCCAAGACAAAAATTGGGTCAAATACGTACACACCCACATAGAGTTTTGAATCTTTACCAATTTTTTTCTCAAACATGTGCTTGGAATTAGAAGACCACAAGATGCTGTCTTTGGGAAAGTTTGAATTCTCAATGTACCTTTTTCTGTTTCTTGACCCAAAGTTTTTTCTTTTCTCGAGTGTTCGCATCAACTTATACACACCTCAACTAATCTTTAGAAGATTAATCACACCGTCCACTTACGAGAATTTCAATTAAAACTAGAGCCAATATCTGTATAAACTAACCTAAAAAAATTAACAAAACCCGAAAAATTTCAAATATAAAATCTTACAAAAAGAGCAAATCTCTAAATCCCGGACGTTGGTGGCAATCCATTTGGGATTTTCTTGACCTAACGTTGTTTGGACATTTCCTGTTTTTTTTTTTTTTTGATCCGGGACATTTCCTGTTTAGTCCTCTTGAAAACTGCCTGTAATTAATTGGACTTGGACAGGGAGCCTAACCCGTTCATGAACTGTGGACGCACCTAGACTTTGGGATTAATAATAGAGGTTCGGTGAACACTTACCCGCCCACCACCCCCACTGGCTACTAGTAGTATTGTAACAAATTTTCTTCCCGTACTACACACGCTCTATTCTTAACGGTAAATTTTTTGGTTCACGAAAAATTTATTAGAAAATTTTTCATAATTTAAAATTAATGGACTTGATTTACTTGAGTCGGTAGACTTTTTAAATCCAAATAGGTCATAATTCTTGATTTTAAATTTGGAGATGTTTTCGTAGAATTTTTTTGTAATGGTAGCACTCTTTATCCGAATTTTGGAGAGTTATAGTGCAATTTTCTGTAGTACAGGCAAAACAACGTTGTTTTGTCCGTTTTGCCCTCGAAACCGTATCTCTTTAATCCCATGTATTTTTATAACAATTCGCGTCATAAGTTAAAACAAAATATTTTTGTGGTCAAAACAAGCAAAATTATGTCGTTTTGCCTGCACTATACGTGCACTACGGCCTCTCCAAATCCCTTCATTCCTAACCCAAATTCCTCTATTATTAACTTTAACTCGGTGTGAAACTTGAGTTTCGAAAATATCGAATACCCCTGTTTTATTGTCCAAAATAGGTTGACCGTCAGTAGAATTTGCCATAAATTAAGTAATTGAATGTGAGAGACAACTGAAACGAAAGATTCATGTTTGGTTCGGGAAGGGAACATGAAAGCTCTCCCGGAATTTTTAGCAAATAATCCTAGTTTTGATTTAATAGACCATCTATATAGGTGATGACCATACTTGTTAAATTCATCTCTGCCGACTAACGAGAGCATAAATTAACTTTCAATTTTGAGATTTTTTAGAATAACGAAGAAGGAGAGAAAGAAAGAAAGTGAAAATTTGTCACATGAAATTTCTTTGATTTTTCCAGGGTAACACGTGAACTACACCCTCTTAGTATGTATTACAGTATAAACGCAATATTCATATTATGTATGGATAAACAAAAATCACTTATTGAATTATGATTTAATATTAATGTGAATATTATATTAATAGAGAAAATTGAACTTGTGAAGAAGTTCAAAAATTTCTTTCTTGCGAGTGAAAAAACGAATAGAGAAAAGAGAAAAATATAGGTTGGATGTAGATTTTTGTGTGATTTGTTTAATTTTTTCAACACCGGAAATATCAGTGTGTCATATACTTGTTTAGTATATAATATAAATAAGTAAATAAATTTTAATCCTATGATTTTATACTCATTGCGTCGATCGTTTATAATATAACTTAAATTAATTAAACATTGATAGCTACACTGAATTAAGTTGTCCTAAAATCTAGATCATATCTAAGAAGACTTTGAAAATTAATAGCGAGACAAGTATATTCAAATTGTGTGGCTCTTGAGGTTCAATCAATCAACCTATTTTTCGTCCTTTTCCTCTCTTCCCCAATTTACTTTTCTAAAAATTCTCCCAATTGCGTATTATTATGAGTTGATCGTATCAAGGTTCGAATAGACAGTTTCAAATTATAGAATAAGATTAGATTCGGTCTGACTTGATTATTTAATTATTATTTTGTTTTTATTTAAAAATATTTTGTATCTTTTTGTTTTTTGTCAACTTTTTGTGAATTATTAGTTTGTCTCGACGAGAGCTTTCAGAAAAGTTATAAATCATAGACCAAATTTGAAAAAAGTCTAATCCAAAAACAGAGTTTTTTTGTGCTTATTTGTTATTTTTAGTGACTTTTTTTTAATTTTTGGATATAATTTTATATTTTTTAGATTCATTTTATCGAGACGAACTAATAATCCACAAAAAATTAAAGTCAAAATAACAAATACAAAAAAAAATTAAATAGAAATAAAACTTAATTATGAATAATTAAGTTAAGGCAAATAGGATCTAAATTAACTTTTTATAACGTAATTTTAGCATTAATGTTAAATTGTAAGTCGATATTTAATTTCCGTGCTCTGTAAACGCATAATTATGGGTATTGTGCTTGTTATCTATCTATCTATCTATATCTATCCATTAATACTATATACTAAGTGGAATTAGGGTACCTGTTTTGCAGGGTGCGCAACAGGGGCTACGGTATGTAATTTTGGTGTGTAAAATGCTTCACAATTTTTTTTCCTTAATTTCTTGTTTGGCTAACCAAAAAAATAATTATTCAAATTATCTTTTGACCGAAAAAAATAGAAATAATTTTGCAGGCCACTCAACTTTGAGAAAATTAAAAGTGACCGATTCTTTTTGAACAGTAGGAAAAAAAGAAAAAAAAGTGATCGATATCACTTATTCAAATCCTTTTCGGTTGTGCTGTTTGGATTTTTTCTCAAAAACATACTGAAAATTCATTGTTTACTTGAAAAATTATTCTGGGATTAACTATGAACTCGAAATTTTAAAGATAAATTTTTGTCAATGAATTTTTCCTTTTATCCCAAAAAAACAAACTGTTTTCAAAAAAATATTCAGATAAATTTTTTTTTTAAAATTTCGAGTTCATAGTTCATTCCAAAATAATTTTTCAAGTCAACAGCGAATTTCAAGTATTTTTTTGAGAAAAAAATTCAAACAACATGACCAAAAAAGGTTTGAATGTGTTGTATCAGTCACTTTTTTGTTCAAAGTTGAGTAGGTTGTGAAATTATTTCTCTTTTTTTCGATCAAAGAACTCAAATAAGTTAGTTTGAATAATTCTTTTTTTTCCTAGCCAAACAAGGAATTAAGGGGAAAGAAATGTGAAGCATTTTACGTAGCAAGTCCCCCAATTCCATACTAAGCACGTGTATAACATACGACAATCTCTTTTTTTGAAAAATAAATAATAAAAATCACACAAAAAACAATATATCAATGCTAATATTTTTCTTCCCTCTTTGTTCATTTTTCTGTGATAAAATCATCAAAAAATAAAAATCTTCATGTTCAAAGTTTTTCTTTTTATATGACTGTCACATTTAACGTAAAATTGTAATTCGAGAATAATTTTTTTCTACTCTCATGTATAATACAAGTACCACACTTGTTATATACTAACTATGTGCATGATACACGACCCGTATTTCTCTTTACTCATAAGCAAAAAAAGCTTTATAAATTTATTCTCATGATCAAATTCTTGCATATCTGATGTAAAATCGTTGTTTGCTAAGAAACTTTCGTGCTTGCGTCATGGTATATGCGCGGCTCTGTGTGTGTGTGTGTGAGAGAGAGAGAGAGAGAGAGAGAGGAGAGAGAGATGTTTCTAAAGTAAAGAAAGACTTGGGGTTCATTATGAGGAAGTCATGTAAAAAAGGTCAAAGTCGGTTAAAGTAATTAGTCTCGAATTCCAAATGTGCCACAAAAACCATTGGCCGGCAAAGGATTAACCAATTACATATCGGTTTAGAAAATCCAAAAAGGGTAAAAGACAATATCCGGTTTGAAACCGAATGATGGGTCGAAATATATCATTCAATGGTATGGGGCCCACTCTATCCAATACTTGACCCGTTAACTACAAAGCTACGGGAGTTTGGAATATTCTCACAATACTATATTGTGACTCGTGCGATGCTCGTGATGCGATATATATGAGCGTATAAAGAGAAATATTAATATTATTCCGTTTGAACAGAAGAAAATGTCGATGTTTTTTTTTTTTTTTTTGTATAACTCTTTAACGAAGCCATAGCAAGAAAAAGTCTGATTCAATTTTGGTTTTCATTTTGCTGACTGAAAAGTATTACGGTAGTTGATAATGTAAACTCTAGGTTATAAATATGTATAATGCACAACAGTCAATGTATCGTGTATTATTATTTATCCAATACATAATATATAGTTTCTATCAGTTTTTTGAACCACTGCTTGGATCAAATTCTTTTCAGTAATATTTTGAACTGATTTCTCGCGGGTACACTTAAAAACATGTTT
>JABCMJ010006274.1:0-28158 GCA_014822125.1 Arbutus unedo
CGCCTTAACGACGCACTTTTGCCGGCCGGTCAACAAGAGATCAGCGTAGAGGGTCCTTCGCAAGTGCCACAACCGGATCCACAACAGCCTTGTAATGAAAGGCTTTTGCAAGGCGTTGGGGAAGAGGATTTCTTTGAAGCATTGTACGGTGATGGATTTTTGAATTCATCATACTCGAGCATGGGGTCCATACCTACAGGCTCTATCTCCCACACCTCCACACCGACGGGCTCCACCCCCTGCACCTCCACACCAACGGATTCCACACCTTTGACCTCCGCACGTCGCATGTCAATCCCAACATCCACCACGCCTCCGGCTAATGCCGGAACTAAAAAAGGAAAAAAGAGGACAAGAATGGGTGACGAGGAGTCAATGCTTGGAAGCATGGACAATTGGATGAAAGAAAGTTTGGGTTATATGGAAAAAATGGCAAATGCAATGGGGTATGAGAATGACTTATCTGCTCATCGCTCGACACTTCCGATAGAACTAGAAAAACTTGACATTACACTCGTACAACAATTCAAGTTGGCTGCCATTATCGGCGAGAAGAACGAGAGGGTAGACCAATTCTTAAACACTCGTGATGATTTGAAGCAAGCTTGGGTTGAGGCCGTACTCAATGGACATGTCTTTGGTCCCGTTTAGACACTCATGGGAAAAGTTTGACCCATTTTTTGAAGTGGCCGATCGTAAACGTCGTATACTTTAGGTTCATTTTGGAAGTGGCCTGGGTTTAACGCATATTAAGCATGTGATCATTTGGTATTGTATAGGGATGAAAGACTTCGTTGTTTTTTTTGCATGACCAAAACTACGAATTAATTAAATGGACTATTTGTTATGTATATGATGGAGTTTATGCACTTTACGCTTAACTTTTGATTAATATTGGAATTTTTTTGGCATTGACAGGTGTATGAGTGGTTATTTACTGTACTATTGGGCGATGATGAATGAATATAAATGTCAATGAATGCGGTTACCTTGGCAGGGCAACATTAGTTGCAGCCATGAGTCACCCTTATGGTTGCAATTTTACTTTCATACTTGAGCCCGTTTACTTGTATGTTGGATGTTGGAATATATTCACACTTAGTTTAGCAAACTTGGTAAATGAGCAAGATTATTACCATGATTGTTGCTACTGTATATTGGGGCTACTATTGTTGCTACATATCTGTCTCTTTTTTAAGGCTATGATGATATGAAAAATACAACACCATTGACATGGCACTCGTCTGGCAGGACCACTTATGAGAGCAAATGGCTTATAACCATTTGGCAACATAAGTTGTAGCCAACTAGTGCATTATGTGTAGGTAGAAAAAATATTTGAGCCAACTAATATTTTGCGAAATCTTACATGCGAAGTGTTTGTAGGTGAACGTAAAGACAACTATTGGTGATTTTCGTTGGGCATAATCCGGAAATCTATACAAGGTGGGAGGAAGCTGAATTACAAGTTAATGGATACCCAGGGAATATGAAGAAAAGATTCAACACGTTGGACGAAGCTGAGATAGCATTATTGAAGTTTCATGAAGAGAGATATCGGCTACAACAAAACAAATCGGCTTTTTTCTTAGGTTTTATAGGTTGTCTTTTGTTCGCACTTATTTTCGATTCCGAATGAAGTTAGTACAATTTAATATTACGAAGGTTATCTTATAATATGAATGTTCAATGTTCAAAGTTTAGTCCCCCAATCAGGTTATAAAGCTACAAATGGTTTATTTTGTCACTGAAAAAATCTTGTTATGTGGTTATTTTATCGTGTTGGGTAAGTGTTCGGCTGTTCGGAAAATGCCAACTTGACAGCTGCACCACATGCCATGTTGTGACCCACATAATTCAGTGTGAGTTTTTGTATTGGAAACCTATGCAATCTCTCAGCTATCAGCTCTCTCACGTCTCAGCCTTAGGTAATTTATCTTCAATTGCAGTGCTCTGTCATCTAGTTAATACACCACACATCATATTTGGTAATCTTTCTAATTGCAGGTTTTGAGTATAGTCCCTTGGTTTAGTTTGTAGGTTGTCTTGAGAGTTTTTGTGCTATACTTGTCTTCTTGATGGGTGCTCCTAAGAAAAAATGGACACCAAAAGAAGAAGCAGCAGTAAGAGCTGGCATCATTAGGCATGGGGCTGGCAAGTGGGGTACAATTCTTAAAGCTCCAGAATTTAGTGGTGTGTGTGTCATTGCTGTCTTTTATCGATCTATCTATGTATCTATATATATATCTGTGTGTGTGTGTGTGGAATGCTATTTGTTTGCTTATTAGTTATGTCATAGCTGTCTCTTAATCAGATTACTAGAGGCAATTTGTGGTATATATATGTGTGTGTATATGTATATATTGATAGATAGATAGATAGATGTAGGCAAAGGCGTGTCACATGTGTGTAAGCACCAAAGTTACAAGGTTTGTAAGGTAATTTATGGATCATTGTGATGTTAGTAATGAACTAGACCTATTTTTTAACAACTTTTAATTTATTTAGCACAATTAGCTTCTACATTGAGTTATGAGATTTTACAATTTTTTTTTGGTCAATGTTAGTTAATGTCACCTTTACACTCGGTGGATGGGGTAGAGGCTATGTAGGAATTACTCAATAGGAATCACCTCTATACTTCACACCTTGTTATTTTCCCCTTGTGTGATGTTATCTCTGCACACTGATAAATTAGTAATACATAATTGTTAGAATATTAGAATAAAGACAGTTGGGTTAATCCTACATTGGTTTTGTGAGTAAACTTGTAGTCTATGCACTCTATATAAATAAAGCTATTGTGTTAGGGTGTTAAGATCATCCTAGACACTTCTCTCTCTTTCTTTTATATCCCGCTAACAATAATGTAATGGTTGTTCTGCATTTCATCAGGAGAGAGTTAGCCTATTACAAATTAGACTAAGTTTGTAATACATAAATTAGAGTACGTTTGTCACCAAAGACTTGTGATAGACCATGAATACAGTGGAAGTTAAGCTATTGTGGTTGGTTGAGTGAGTAGCTCCTGATTTAAGCCCTCCACTTTGCAGGAGTTAAAGTGTTAATCATGAGGCCCTCATATAAAGTCCTGATGTAGCTTTGATTTCTTTATTATGGCCTTTATCTCAGTTCTCGTTCTACTGATGTATTTATTTTCCCTCGTGTACATCTTTTGCTGGTTTTCGGGCTTGGATTGTGTGTTTTAGTCGAAGTGGTGGTGCTTTAGCAATTAGCAATCAGGCAAGCCAGTAGGTAGTGTTTTTGGTTTTGGCCTGAGGTTGGCTTCTGGACAACTAATGGTTTGTTTTTGTTTTAGGTGCCTAGAGTTGTTCTCTTAACTCTTGATTCCTCAATCTTATGTAACCGTCATTATTAATAAAATGTTTTGCTTTTTCCGATTAAAAAAAAATTGTGTTCACTTCCTGGCATGATTGTAAGAAAATGCTTGCTTTAGAACATGTACAACAAGTATTAGCCAATTTGGGATATGCCTTATTTCTGCCCCTAAGAAGAACTAAGAAGAACCATGTTTGCTGCTTGTTTCCATCTGTTTTGGATCAGCATTTGCTTGATCTGTTGCAGCTTTGTAAGTTTTGAGTTTTGGATTACCACTTGCCCTATTGCTGTTGTAATTTGCTGCTGTGTTTGGCAACTACTGCGTGCGGCTGCTACTGCAACTGCTGCTGCCTGCGGCTGTTGCTGTAACTGCTGCGTTTGTGTGTTTATTGCAGTTATTACTTGTAATTGACAGCATCTTTGGTAGTGTATTAATACAAGAAAAGTAATTGCTCGAAGTAGAGGATGGGTGTTGTAGCTAAAAAGCAAAAAAAAAATCATATTTTAAATGTGAAGTAAACATTAAGACCATTTGCCTAGCATTAATATTCTATTCAGTTAGTTACTGCGTCCAAATACATTGGTGGCGTGGTCATCAAGGATGCTGTCTTGAGCCAAAAATCCTATGTTTTTTTAGACCCATAAACTTATGTTTTGGTCTTCTATATGTTATGTAGTAATTAATACTATTACCAACCTTAACTAGTGCTTTGTGTCATTTATTTTGAAAATTTTAATCCACCTTTCGTTCTCGTTGTTCAACTCCTGAATCAGGTATATCACCCGTGATTGATAGTAATTTGAGAATTGAAAATTTGTTAACTACAACAATAGCTGACTGAATGGAATTAAAATGAATGGTTAGGAAAGATTATCATGTCATCGCCATGACAGAATTAGTAGGATACATGATGTGGCTAATTCTTAATACAATGAACCTTTCTCATTGGATTGGTAGTAGCAAGTCGTGAAACAGAAATACAATGTCAAATACACGAATTGCGATTTGTAGTTGATACACATTATATTTATGACACTCGTAAATATACACATTGTCTATCGTGTTGTGGAATGTGTGAAGGCATGCGATTTTTCCAGTTCATCGACCTATGTGGAGAATGAACTCATTACTAGACGCAGAAAGTGCAGTAGCCCATCCTAACGATGAAGAGACGGACATGACATATTCAGCAGATGCTTCATTATCAGTTGCCAAAGGGCCAAAAGAGGCACCTTCAACAAGTATCTCTGGCACTAAGGCAACTCCATCAAGGTATTGCATCACTTGCCTCATGCTAGGCCTAATTGCAGGATTAGAGTGAGAGCAAAGTAGACCTAACTTCAAAACCAACTCCACTTCATGTACCACGTAATCATCTTCCAATCTAAGATCCTTTGTCTCAAGAATAGCGTTGACCCTAAAACAAGAATGGGTTTAAGTGGGTATGTTGGCTGGGTCTCTTTTTTTGTTTTTGTTTTTTTGTTTATACTAAATATTGAGGGGAAAATGCCTTCTCGTGGGAGGGTTGAGTCCCATTGACACCTTTACTGCAGATATATATTCTTGTCCAATGAGCCTTATTCCAACAACCTTCACCCATTTGTACCCACCAAATTAAGCTTGTCAACCTCAATCCCTTGTCCTATGGCGAACTGCTGTAGTGTGCGACTGCTGCTACGACAACTGTTGCTGTGTGTGGCTGCTGCGTCTGCGTCGGTTGCTGCTACAACTGTTGCGTGCATGGACGCATCTATTGCTACTTTCAGTTTTGGTCAAGTTTGGGTGCTCCTAAACATGTGATATTTGATTAATGTATTATCAAGTCTAAAGGAATTGCACCACTATATGAACTTAAAACACTTTTATTTGCTATGTGAAAGTCTTATTTCCTAATTGTCATCACTTGCTGCCATGTGAAAGTCTTATAAGTATTGTTGAGTAATGGACACAAATTCACACCTTTTCATTTGACACAAATACAGGTCACAAAGCTATGTGTTGCTGCTACAATTGATGATCATTTTTTCCTCGAACCTTTGCTGATATCTGCTATCTCCAAACATTTAAGTTTGCAAAAGGCGCCTACGGTACAAGGATTTGTGGTGTTATCCTCTTGTTTTTTTAGCCTCGAGCGGCATATGATTGTTGGGATTTATGGTGTCAATCTAGATCGTATCTCTCCGTAGTGATTTATTTTACTTTTAAATGGGATCGAGTTGAGATTCTATCAATCTCTACGTATTGTCATGGATATTTTGTTTAATATATTAGAAAAGTTTTTTGGTGCTATTAATTATATATTTTTTTATGGTTTTTTTATCGGATATGGGGTGTCTATTAATTTAGTTTGTAGAAAAAAAACTGATATTTTACTATATAGAGAATAATTGATATTTTTTGCTTTAGATCACCTTGTATCCAATATAAGGTGGACATCTTGGATTGAGATGTTAATGCCTTTCAAGCTTCAGTTTTGATCTTTCAGGGTGTAGAGTTTTTTAATTTTTTAGTTCGATTTTAGAATCTAACTGATGTTGTATTAGAGATTCAATCACAGTTTTGATTAAAAGCATGATCTTTTACTTATTTATAACCACGGCTTTCATTAAAAGTGTCATCTTTTAAGTATTTATAACCACGATTTTTAGTTAAAAGTGTGGCCTTTTAAGTATTTATAATCACAGTTTTTTCTTGAAAACGTGGTCTTTTACAACATTTAACTACAGTTTTTTTATTAAAAGTGTGATCTTTTACGACTTTTAATCATAGTTTTTATTGAAAGGGTGATCTTTTATCACTTTTAATCACAATTTTTTGTTGAAGCCGTGATCTTTCATAACATTTAATTACGCCTAAAATAACTTTTAATTACGGTAAAAAAACTGTGATTAAATCTCGTGACTTTTAATCATGCCTCAATCAACCATGTTTTCAAAACTGTGATTAAAACATAAAAATTACAATTTCTATATATATATATATGGCATAATATTATATGTGAAATGTTTATTAAAATATTAAAAAAAATTCTAATCTCTAAATTTCAAGTTAAAATTGGAAATGAACAAGAAAAAAAAGGTACCAAATACGAGGAGAGAGAGAGAGAGAGAGAGAGAAGTGACTGTTCAGAATGACAAACAAGGGATTGTTCATTTTCTATTTGGTTGCCCATCAACTCCATTTATCATTTCTTTTGAAATGACCTAGAAAGATAGTTAAACAATCACGTATTTATTCTAATTATAATGAATGTCATCTATTTAATTGATAAATTTAATGAAATTTTAATAATTCAAGAAATAGATTAAGATACAAATCTTTTATTTTTTTAAAAAAATCTTATTTAATTACATATAATAACATAATAAAATTGTGAATTAATTAATTTATATTTCAAAATATCTAAATTTAATTATATATATTTGATTTTGCATTTATAAATTTCATTCAACACATAGTCAAGTTTAAAACTACACAAGGGTAAAATAGTTATTTGACAATTTTCTTTCTTATCTACCACTCTTATCCCTCCATTTCATAAATCATCCAAACCACGTTAAAATATATTCCCCTGTTTAATCCCCCATGCAAACCAATTATTTTTTTTATCCTCCCTCTATAAACATCACATCAAAGTGGGTTATCCCCCTAAAAATAATACCCCCTCTTATCTTATCACCCTTCCATAACTTATCCTCCTGAAAATAATACTCCATTGAATCGGCCCACTAACTATAAGAGTGATCCTCAAAAATCAAACGAGATGTACTTGATGAATTGACTCAAAACACTACGAGTTATAAAAAAATATATATAGGTTTTTTGAGAGTGTGATTGATTGTAGTAATAAATTGAAGATAAAATTCCTTCATTTGATATATAATTCTTTTCCTTGCCAACAGAGGCTAATAATGATGCCTCGCACATGATTGAAGTTTCTTTATTTTAAAAAAAAAAAACAAAAAGCAAGGAATTGAACCCCCGAATGTGTTGGCAGCTATAAAAGCAACGCATGCCAAAGTTTAATCAGATTCGGATTTCATGCGCATCATCTTCTACAAATTTTTAACACTTTTGTTGTCCTTTTGAAATAAATTAACCTGATCAACTTCCACTTTATTCCATCCCTTGACATTTTCACTTTCATAGGCATGTGCGCATAACATACTTTATGTTCATATACAATCAAGAATCCAAACACATGGAAACAACAAAGTAATATCGCATGCATGAGTTATATGACCATTCTAACCCTATATAACTGTATATGCACATACAGGAGCGGAATCAAAATTCGACGTTTGTAACCTTCAGACGTGATGTTAGTCAAACAACATCATAAAAGACATCAAAATACAAAAAAAAACTGGAACCAAATAAAGGAAAATATGAAATTAAATGTCTTTAGTTCAATCCCAAACACTTAATTCCCGAATCAAGCGAACAGTTAAAAAAAAAACTAACGTGTGAAAAGCATGCTAAAAAAAGGAAGCTAGACATAGATCTAATAGCCCCAGTGCACAAAGCACGAACTGAGTATCACCTCGTGAATTTAATACCTTCCTTGGATCATCAACCATCCCTATGAATCTATGATGGCTTTTTTGTACCTAATTGACAGTTTAGTTTCAGGATTTTAGGTAAGGTGGTTACGGCAGCGAATTCATTCTCCTAATATTTAATTGTTAGATCAATATATTTTAGGGGTCCGGGTCCCTACAATAGAAAAAGTACAATTTAGGTATAAATTTTAAAAATTATAAAAAAAAATTTATTTTGACATTTCTCAAATTACATCTGGTTTCCTTATTTTTTTTTTTTTTAAAAAATCTCGACTCTTCCAAACGTCGAATCCAGATTCTGCTCCTGTACCCAAAATAGTAATTTAACAAAGTACAAGAACCCCATGGCTTGTTCAGTAGCTAGGTTAAGTCGTGTGGTTAATTTTTATTAATGAACGTAATTTTCATCCGCGCACAGCTAAACGGCACTTAAAATGAAATTTTATCTGAATTATATAGGAAAATAAAAATTAGAAAACAATCATACAATCGAAAGATAAACAACTAATCAGTAATTATTTAATTTTGTAAGACAAGATATTGAATGTACATAATAGTAAAATGCTGTTTATCGGTAATTATTTAATTTTGTAAGACAAGAGATTGGATGTACACAATAGTAAAATGCGTGTTTGTGGTACCTTTGAAAGTAAATTACAAGTATGACCAACGATCCTTCTTTATACCAATTCGGATTCTAGTCTGTTTCAAGTTCACTGGCAAGAAATCTCTTCGGTAGATCCTATGAAGCTCGGTTAAGAATGACAAGTTGAGAGAGTTTTTTGAATTCTTCTCTGTCTTTTCTCAGAAGAGAGTGAAATTCCGTATGGAGGGGTGCATGATTTGTTGTTATGGATTCCTCATCTTATGAGGGTTGTTGATAGATCAAAACTAACGTGATGCTCCTTTGTCATATGAGTAGAATCAGGATTTGATGTTAGAGGGATTGAGATTTTTTTTGGAAAAAAAAAAAAAAGAGTCGAGTAATTTGAAAAAATAAATCCTTCCAAGAATTTCATTTCTTGACTCAGTGTCTTCACTTGTAAAATATTTATTTACAACACATAAGCCGAAACTCAGGTATAAAAAACACATAACATCTGAGATAATATTGAATAAAATAGAATCACATCAATATCATATCAATAATAAAATAAAAACTGTAAACTCATGTCATCATGCTCAATACTCTACATGCATGATAATGAGACTCAGCCACGATGGAAACTCATGCAACTATGTTGAGACCTACGTCCAATCCTATTCTCCAATCTACTCTGAGTTCTACGTCCCGCCTTAGACTCCAAATGAGTCCACAGGCAACCTCCGACCGTCAGAACATCTCCACCCTATAAGATTTTAGCAGTTTCTCATTGCTGGAATTACAAAGACACCGAATCAAGATATCATAATACAAATGCATGACCACATGAATGTGTAACTCACTGTTTCAAACCCGAATAGCATAAACAAATGGATCGAAAAACAAAAAAGGGGATAGTTTTACAAAAAAATTATTTTTTAAATTTTAAAAAGTTGCTCGAGCGGCTAGGAGCTTGCTTGAGTGCCCAAAACATACTCATTGTCCAAAATAAAACTTCACAAAATTAAGGAGCTCGATCAAGAGACCTAGTTAATTTTGCAGTTTCTGTTTTGCGCGAACAAAACACAATCAGACCCTCGTTTCTTCGCCCAACAGTCTAAAACTCATCCAAAATATGTCTAATCATGCATAAACTTAATTCACACTTAAATGCGCATGTACATATAATCGAATCATGCTTTACTCGGGGTTTCTCTTCCTCGTTTTTAAACGTTTTGTGTTATTATAAAGAAAAGTCCTAAAAGAGAATATTGTGTAGCTTTTATACTAAATAAAAGACAAATTATACTTCAATCCAAATTCTTATATAAAATTCGAGCTCAGTCACAATATTCTAAAAATTACAATTCACCTTGAAATCTTTAAAAAGTCAGTAAGTTAAATTACAAATTGTGCAGCTTCTATTTTTGAAAACTGACTCTATTGGTTGAAAAACCCTTCAATAGTACTACTAGTTGAAACATATTTTCGAACATGATTTTTTGTGAGTAATTCAAAATGCATCAGACTTACGAACCAAATCCTATTTTAATGAAACGAACATCACTTAATACATCAATAATCACCAAAATATGAGATACTACACGTATTAAATAACTTTAAACTTGAGCTTAACAAGTACCTACCTCAATACGATGATTCCTTAAACACTAACACGTAGCGATTCGTCTGATTTTTTCACAAACACACCAACCCTTTGCTTGATTTGAAGCTTTTGACACCTAAATTAATGTTCCTTCCTCGCATTTTTTGAGAACCCAAAATATGGACGGCCGTACTTGATCCAAAACTCGTGAGGAGAACGTGAGATACTCTATTGTACGTTAAGTTAATTTTTTGCCAAAATAACGGTTTGGGATTATAAATCTTATTATATAGTTAATATTTATCAGATTATATTTTAACTCCTGAAATTCCTTCAAATTAAGTCCCTAACTTATCAAAAATATAATAACGTTCCTGATTCCTCAATCATTTAGAATAACGAAATAGTTAAAATTAATTACAAGATCTGGACGATCCCTACAGATAGAATAAAAGATTGGTGGCTGGATTTGGAGTTGATGCAACGAGCATGGACTGGGAAAGCTACGATTCTTAGAATTTATATAGAGGAGAAACTAAAGTAAGGATGGCAAGAACCTCCGCTTCATCCAAGTTAAAATATTTTACAAGTAGTAGTACATATAATTTTAGGTATTGTTAATATTAATTATCTATTACACTCGTATAATTCAAATAATGGTAAGTTTAATCTAGGCAAAAATAATTTATTTTACATTGTAATTTAAATTTATAAGCAAAAATTCAAAACCAAAAAATAAGTAAATGGTTGCTTTAGTTGTCTACGAAGAAGAACAAGATAATTTCATATATTTTGGCTACATTGACCATAGTAATTTCATAATACAATATATATTGATACAAAAAATCTATTTCATGGGACCAAATCATGGCTCTCATGTCCCCAAATTTTTAAATCGAAGAAGAGGGCAAAAAAGTCCATGCGTTCACTAACTTCATGCCAATGATAATATTCATATTCTTTTCATGTTTGGGGATATTTGAACCTCTTTTAGCATGACAGTGATGATAGATTTTGATTTGAAGTCTCACTTTCTTTTACTCTTTCAACAAAAGAAAAACTCCCTTTTTTCTTCGTCGGCGTATTATTTTGGTATAAAAATATTATTAGATACTTTTAATATTGTATCATTTTAAATACCTATCGACTATTTACTATACCAATTAATATCGGCCGAAATTTATATATATATGTTAATAGTTGAAAAAAAAATTAAGTTTTCTGATTATCTCTAATTATATATTAATAGTTACTGTAAATCCAAATCACTGTTGCCGAAAATCGATACGAGTTAATGCTGGTAGAAAAAACGACCACCACCTTTCCCATGCTTACAATATGTGGCATTTAATTCTCCTTCGGCCAACGGCGCCCATCATCGTCATTATGATTCTCTCTCTCTCTACAATGCTTGTATCTCACTCTTAACAACACTCAATGAGTCAATGGGACTTCGCAACACTCGGCATTCCCACAGGCTTCCTCCGATATAATGGAACACCAGTTCTAGTTCCCTTATTCCGTCTTCCGTTTTCTTCCCCCGAGAAAAAGTGGCAAATAATCAACAATTAAGAAATGACGGATGCGGCTTTCGATGTCCTGGTGCCGTCGTTGTGGGAAGTCCAAGTCTCCGTCGCCTCCGCGGCTTTCGTCATCGCCGCCTACTGGTTCTTCACCTACTGTGGTGGCGGAGTAGAGACCAATACCGACGATAAAGACAAGGTCATTTTCTGGTTTTCTTAAAAATGTTCTTTGTTTTGTACTTTTGTCTTCTTTTTTTTTTTTTTGGAGTTACTTGATCAATTCAAGTTTATTTTTTGTTTTTGTTTTGCTGATTGCTATACTCCAACATTGTAAGATATGACCCGTGTCCGAATTGTATGCCAAGGAGCGTCCAACGCGTTGAAGAATGACTGTACAAAGGTCCATATAGACGCTTAGCCTGACTTTAATTTAATTGGGTTTCTGTTAGACAGTAAGATTAAGACTGTTAGTTAAAGTTGTTAGTTCGCCAAAAAGTTACCAAAAAAGATTGTATTACAAATAGAGTAAACATTCAGTAATGTAGGCGAATGGACATTCAGTTGGAAGGACAAGGAATGAGCATTCCATTCTTTTCCAAAATCATTAAGTAGACCAAAAACTACTTAGGGCGTTATTTGGTTTGTGTTTGCATTCTAGTTGTAAGTGATAGCATTAAATAGCAGAATTCAAGACCAAAAGAGGAGAGAAGAAATATTGGGGATCAAAGATTTGCTTTCCGGAGTGTATATTTTAACTTCTGATATAGTCTTCTGCTTTTATGTTATTGCATACCTCAGAGATAATTCCCCAGCACTACCTACATCCATCTTCTTCTGTAACCGACATCCTTCCATATTAAGGGCCTGTTTGGCTATGATGCCTTATTTGCTTATTTTTTGTTTCAAGATATGCAGAGTTTTTATTCAAAGGAACGGAAAAATGATCGGAAACAAAGTATAAGTTTATCCTTTTCTCTCCATCTTTTTCTTTCCTTCTATAAACCCCACCAAAATCCCATTAACCAAACACAGCACATCTGGTATGCCTTGCCTGGAATATGTACAGAATGACAAAAGACTCATTGGGGATGGAAGGAAAATGGTTCGGTGGCTCAGTTATTTCCATGAGTTGCTGTTATCAGTTGTTTTAACTTAACTTCTTTGCCTTTGGACGGATCATGTTACGGGCACTTCTGTTGGCTTGACTAGACATGTCATAGGATTAGAAATCCTATATGAGTAGCTTTCCATCATTTGATTGCAACAATTGATGGAATAAGAGTTGGACAACTAATCCTACAAGACAGAGAAAATACAGGGCCTTGGAGATGTGGTATGGCTAATCCCCTCCATATTAGTTAGGTGGGATTACTTGTTGTAAGGGATTACATCCCCTCCCTATTAGTCTAGTGACTCTAGCCAATCAAACGTGGCCTTAAGGTTTTGTTGAACCGCCGTAGTTGTTTTTACTTCTTGCTTGGCTGTTGGCTTTGGGTATGCCCCATTATGATACTGTGATGCTCTTTTTATTGTGTGCAACATATTTATTAAATCAATATTCCACCTCCAACACTGATGGCAAATTTCCGTACATAAGCTATTTTCTAGAAGTGATGCTTCAGCAGTTATTACAATTATGTGATCAGGGTCGCATGGTCCAAACACATTTTTCATTCTGAAGAAAAATATCTTCAGCTGCTTAATGCAATCTTTGTGCTCCTGAGGAGAAAATTGGAAAAATAGCGCTGCTGTTGTCTAGTATAGACCCCTGACCAGGTTCTGTATCTACAACAACATGACTTCTTCCAAAAATGAGAAGTTAGCCCTGATATTGTTGAAACAGTTAAGAGATGAGGTATCAATGTCTATTAATTTTTGGTCAAAGGTAAAAACTCTACTATGCTTATGCGTTAGGGATTGTTTTCCTATATCCCTAGCAAGTTTATGGAATTTCCTCTTCAATTAGAGTGGCTCCGTTTAACTTTCCTTGCAGCATTTTTTTTGGAATAGCAGTCTGCAATCTTTAGTGAACATGTATTAGAAACTCTTGAAATTGGTCAGTAAATCATGGAGTGACCACATGCCCTGAGATAAGTGAAGTCCGATATTTCCTTGATGGCTCGATTTAGATTCTTACTTCATTGCCATAGAAGCAGATGGAGCCTTCAAAATGTATAGTAACACCTCAACACACTTCTTGTATGCATGGTTTAATGTTTCATTGCCTGAAGTGCTAACAGAAATTCTGTAGGTTTACAGGATTAAGATAAAGAATATGTACATATGATTTAGATTTCCAGAAGGACATAAAAGTTTCTTTACTTACGATTTAGCAATTTGTTTAATCAGTAGGGGTATCTCAAGTAGAACAGCTGATTAGTATGGTACCATGAATTTTGCTTGAAAGGGCACTTATCTCTGAGTTGAATTGGTAATGCTTAAAAATTCTCTTTCCAAGAGGTTGTTTTGATTTCCTTGTTATTTGTCTTTGGGTTTCGGATATTTCATATTAGTAATATTACCTTCTCCAATTACTTTTACTCTAGATTCTTCTTATCTGATTCCAACAGGTAATTTTCCACTTGTCTGACATGCAGTTCTGGACTCATTTTGTAGATGGGCCTGTTGAAAGGAGACCACCAAACCACTTTTGCTTATATGATCAAGGTATTTCTGGTTCTTTGAATGTGCAACTGTCTGTTATTTGGGCATGGAAATGAAGTGACATGCCTGTTCAGTTACAATTAGTTTTACAGAAAAGTGTACTATTTATATGCGAAGGGTCACGTTGTATTTAAAGTTCTTCCTCATGTAGTGGCTGTCTGGGTAAGTATCGTTAACAAATAATAGTGTATCATTCTGTTTCAGTTAGAGCTGCTGGCAGCCAAAAACCTTATTGGTGCTAACTTGAATGGAACTTCGAATCCTTATGCAATCATCACATGTGGTACAGAAAAGCGGTTCAGGTGATTAGATCTAATTTGCGCTGGTATATTCTTCTCAATTTATTACGTTTTTGTACTTTCCCACGTTTTATTAAGTCTTCTCTGATTGAATTGAATCATTTGATATGCTAATGTAACTTCTGGATTTTGATGGAGCTTAACAAACTAGAGGATCATAAAAAGTGGAGGATCAGTTTACACTGGTTTAGTAGGCTGTTTGGTACCTGGTTGCTTTGTCAACCTATATCAAGGGCTCAAGGCCACAGAAAATAAGGTGTCGGCATTTTTTAGTTTGTCTCAGAATCAAGGATGGACAAACAAAGACAGGCCTGTGAATAACTTCATAATAGAGAGAGGAAAATGTGCTCAGGCAACCTATCTTACTAACAACTTGTAGCAGTTAGTAGTCCTTCTCCTTTTTATCGAAATGTCATGCAAGTGTGATATTTGACCTCCTTTCTTTGGTCCCTTAACCTATTTGCTGACTGTGGTTCTTTAGGAACTTGAGCAGTGGAATATCCTAATTGGAGATTTTCTACTTGTCAAAATTGTAAACATTTTCTGCTATCTGCTGCTTGAGTGTGTCACTTTCTATCTTCCTTTCTGCTCGTGCACCTTCCTGTGATTTTATTCCATAATGCCCTGTTTGTTCTCCTACCAAGAAAGCTGAAGGCCCTTCATGTAGCCGTCTGCTACAGAAACATATCATATGGATAGCTTTCAGGAAGTGTGTAGTTTGATATCTCACTTAATATGTCGATTTGCTTTGGATGATATCTGGAATATCTTTTTAGGAATTAATGCATTGTATTTGTACTTGTTGTCCATCAATTTGATGGTGTTGCCAGCCAAATTTTGACGAGGGACCACCAAAGTTAACTGCTGCATTTTTTTGTTGATTTTTACTCTTCTGCTGCAGTTCAATTGTTTCGAGCTCAAGGAATCCCACATGGGGAGAGGAGTTCAATTTTTCTGTTGACGAGCTTCCTGTGCAGGTAGCTGCTTTTATATAGTCTTCATTGATAATCTGACATATATATTTCGTGGACCGGAGTCTTGCCAAGAATTTCTTGGTTCAAAAAGAAACAAAAGGAGTTTGCACTAGTGTGTGGGACAATAATGGTATACTGATAGCTGCACAACCATAGGGAAAGGCTGTGCTGCTTTTGTAGGGTGATAACCTATTGCTGGAGAACTGTAATAAGGTTGACACAAATGGTACTCTCTCCTCTATAGCACTTTCACCTTGGTGTATAAGTTGTTTTTACTAGACCATCCTGGAGAGGGAGTGAGAAACAAGTTACTCCCTCCATCCCAATTTGTTTGTCCAATTTGGAGAATTCAACTTATTAAGGGGATATAATCATTACACTACAAAAACTTAAACTTTCCAATAATGCTCTTCATTTTAAATTTTACTTGCCACCTCAAATCAAAAGGAAGGGTAAAAATATGTGATTTCATTCTTGGTCTTCTCAAAATGGACAAACAATTTGGGACAATGAAAAGTCAAAAAGAGGACAAACAAAATGGGATGGCAGGAGTATTTTATATGATGCTCTTATAGTTTTGCATGTATTGTTCGAGATCATTAAAGTTCTTAACATAAAACCAATTCACAATCAGTGCTGCCTAGTTTTATATTGTACATGTGAGAAAAAGTGTTAGGGTCTTAAATTAAACCTAACACATGAAATATCAAAGTATAAGAGGTGAGAGTACAAGATAGGTGAGAGAATAAGCTAAAGTACGAAACTACCCTCATAATACTGCGACATACACAATAACTCTTAACAATTCCCCTAAAGCTGGGACATAAATATTTCAAAGACCCGGCTTGTTAGCTAGTAATTCTAAATGCGGCTTGCATAATGGCTTGGTGAAGATATTAGCTAGTTAAGCACCTGTAGACTCAAAAGGAGTAGCAATCACACCACTATCTACCTTTTCTCGAGCAATTCAAAAATTTACTTCAGTATGCTTAATCCCCTCGTGAAAAATAGAATTAGATGCAATGTGAGTTGTTGCTTGATTTTATAACAATCCATACTCAAGGACAACTGTATACCGGACCCTATACCTTCAAGGAAGGATCGTAACCAAATAATCTTACATGTAGTGTGTGTCATGTGTCATGACTTGAGCATTTGATCGAACACTTGGTGTGCATCATTCCACCTAATGCTAGAGATTCTTGGGATTCCCCGAAATATTCTAGAGTTATCTAGAAAAGTATGGAAGCATGGAGGATTCTAGAGATATTCTAGAACCATCTCTTAGAATAGTCTAGGTTCTTGTACATTATTCTAGTCATTGAAAAGATACTTGTTGAGTATTCTAGATTGGATTAATTGATAAGCTTCTATAGAATGTTCTAGACTTCTCCCTTGGTGTATAAATAGGCGAGGGTATCATTTGCCCAAACTTCCTCGAGAGCTTGTAATCTTTGGAGTTCAATAAGAGTAGCCTTCTTCTCCCAAACTCAAGTACTCTTTACTTGTTGGTTCTTGGCTTACTTAGGTGCAAGCAAGCGGGCATAGCATCTAGGCCGCACGGTTGGCTAGGAAAATTCTAAGGCCGTGACACATGGCACGATACTCTGCTTTTGCACTAGATCTTAAAACAACGGTTTGCTTCTTATTCTTCCAAGTAACAAGATTATCACCTAAAAAAGGCAATAACCAGTAGTGGATCTCATGTCAGATGGTCCTTCTGTCTAATCTGAATTAGTAAATGCCTAAAAATGTAAATGACCATTGTCTCAATAAAACTAAACACGTTCTAGATGAACCGTAAGATACTTCACGATACGGAAACAGCTTCCCACTGAGAAGGTTGAGGTGCAAATATAAATTGACTCACCAAACTAATTGCAAAGAAAATAGCAAGACACGTGATGGTAAAACAATTCAATTTACCAACAAATCGACGATACTGGTCAAAACTAGGAAACAACTTCCTCTAATCAACAGACAATTTGACTTTGGGATCTTTAGAATTATCGACATGTTTGAATCCCAATAAATCATTCTCCTTTAAAATATCGAGAACATACTTGTGCTGAGAAAAACTATTTTTGGTCCTTCGACGGAGCCACCTCAATACCTAAGTTATATCATGGCCTACTCAAATCCTTGATATGGAGCTTTTGGTGTAGGAACTCCTTCAAGTCGGTAATGTCTTTTTTTATCATCACTTGTAATGATGATGTCATCTACATAAACAATTAGCAATATTTGCCCTTACTCAGTTGTGAGTGAAAACATAGAATGATTTGATTGACTATGCATGCCAAACTGTAAACTTGCCAAACCGAGCTCTAAGAGAGTGTTTGAGCCGATAAAGTGCTTTGCGAAGGTGACACACTTGAGTATGCTTCCCTTGGGAAACAAATCTAGGTGCTTGCTCCATGTAGACCTCCTTAGCTAGATCACCCTGCAAAAATGCATCCTTAATATCGTGATGAAACAAGTGTCAACCGGGATTCACAGCAAGAGAGATAAGGAGCCGAACAAGCCAATCTTAACAGTGGTAAAAGTCTCAGCATAATCGACACCATAAGTCTAATTATAGCCCTTGGCAACAAGCCGAGCCTTGTGCTGCTCAACCCTCCGACCCATTTGGGCGCTATTTTACAGTAAACACCCAACGACAGTCAACTGTGGTTTTACCAGGTGGAAGAGTAACTAACTTGCAAGTACCATTGTAGTGAAGAGCAAACAAAGCCTCGTAAGCACAGTTAAAAATAGAGACAGACAAAATAGAAGTAGCAAAGATACGAAGCGAGTGAGACAAGTAATCATAGGAAACATAATGAGCAACCAGGTGGAAGTACAAGGATGAGTACCTTTGCGAAGGGCAATAGGAGGAGAGTCATGAGAAGCAGGTGCATTTGGCGAGCAGCAGGCTAAGGCAGAGCAAGTGGCACTTTGGATCGGCAAATATAAATCTAATAATGGTGGCATTGGACATGGTGGTGCAAATGGCAGTGGGTTAAGTGAACTAAAGTGAGCATAATGAGACAGATTGGCGGGTGGCGAACACCAGAAAAAGGTACTCGTTGAAGGTGACATTAGCACAAACAAAGTGTCGATGAAGAGAAGGAGAGTAATACTTGTATCCTCATTGGGTACGAGAATATCCTAGAAAAACTCATTCGATTGATCGAGGATCAAGTTTATTGTAGTCTAGATCAAGAGCGTGAATATAATAGGTGCACCCAAATACCTTAGCGGGTAAGGAATGACGGGGACAAAAAAAAAAGCACACCATAAGATATCTGACCCCCTAAGACTGTAAAGGGCATTTTGTTGACAAGGTAACCGGCAGTGAGGACAACATCACTCCAAAAATATTTAGACAATTGCATTTGAAATGCTAGAGTATGTGTGACTTCTAACAAGTGTCACAACTTGTATTCAATAACTTCATTTTATTGCGTAGAGTATGTGCACAAAAGGACTGATGAATAATACTATGGTCATAAAAAAATGTGGATCAAATATTGCGAAAAAATTCTTGAACATTTTCAGAACAAAAAATACAAATAAAACATCAAATTTAGTTATTTTTCATATTAAAAATTTAGAATTTGAGTATAACTTTGACCGCTCTTTCATAAGATAAACATAAGTGATGCGAAAGTAATCATCCATAAAAATAACAAATTACTGAAAACTGAAGCGTGATGGAACACACATGAGACCCCAAATGTCAAAATGAACTAAATAAATAGTACTAAACACACAACTCTCTAACCTAGGGGGAAAAGCATACACGGTAATGTTTACTAAACTCACACACTTCACAAGAGAGAACCTCAACTTGACTACATGATGGAACTATCTGTTTAAGGTTGTGTAGAGACAGATGACCAAGTCGACAAGATGTTGGTAGGGTGAGACATAAAACTGAAGTGCAACTGAGCAAGAGAGGTTGTCATCACCAAAGTAGTACATACCACTACACTAAGCTCCGCAACCAATCTTCCTCACCTTTTTACATATCCAGTTATTTACCTTAACCCCTCTCCCTTGTCTACCCTCGATATTAACTCCGGAGTTCTATTTGGACGGTGGACGCTCTTCTTGTGGGTGGTACTCCGGATTGACATCTCTAGCTCATCCAGATACAGAGTTTGTAAATAATCCCACACTTTTCTTGCTATATGCATTTAGAAAAATTCATACAAATACTTGGCTCTACAGAGTTGTGAAACCAAATAAGAATTCATACATTTTCCATATCATTTTGCAAAATCAGGTCCATGCCCTTCGGTTTTAGGATTGAAAGGCTGCAGTACTGAACCATCCACATATCCCCACAATCCCTTGTCCACAATAAAACTTTTCATAACATTGGACCAATAAAATAAATATTACTTGTCAACCTTATGCCGATGGCTTGCATTTTATCTTCCGACATAATGAAATTATGAAAGTGAGCAAAAATCAAAGTGCATAAATTAGAGCGGTGCAAACTTACAAATCTGAAAAACGAGAGGTCACTCGAGGGGCACAGAGGTCAGGTGAGGGTCACCGGAGTACGAGAAGGGTCACCAAAGATAAATGATGTTGGTAGAGGTCCTGGAAATTGTGAAAAAATAATCCAGATCCGGTCAAACATAGGCTATCAGTGATTTTTAGAGGTCCAACAAGGGTTGCCGGAGTTCCAGGAGTGTCCGGCGAGTGCTGATGGTTGTTGGTGATCGAGAGAGAGGTCATGAAGCAAAGAGCGATGGAGAGAGAGAGAGAGAGAGAGAGAGAGAGAGAGAGAGAGAGAGAGAGAGTTATTATTCCAGTGATACAACGAGAGAAGATTAGAAACCAACGATATAGCGTTGTCCTTTTGATATTAGCGATACAACAACAATACCAGAGAGAGAAGATTATAAACGATACCAGCAATATAGCAATGTTCTTCAACGATTGACCAACAAGAAGAGAGTTCTTCAGAAAAAGAGGCGATGCATATGATAGAGACGATAAGATGAGGTAGAGATGCGAACTTGGCTACAATGCCATGATAGATGGAAGAAAAGAGTAGTATTTTATTCCAATGATGAAAAATAATTGTACAAGGCTAACATGATTATATAGGCTAACCCTGTTAACCCTAATGAGATAAAAGGACTACATTATCTTTAAAGAATAAAATAAACAAGAAAATAAGGAAAAATATTCTACTCCACTTTCACATTATCATGGACTGGATTGCCTACTATGTGTACTAAGAAGCACCTAAACTTCTATTGGCCTCATGTATCAGTGTTGAAAAAGGACACGGAGTACATGCTTTGGACTTGTTTGACTAATATTGTTATATTTATGAGTTGAACATGCTATGGCCACACTGGGCGCGTTAACAACACATTAGGATGTTAGAGTGCAATTCTAAAATATACATGATAGGACAAAATATTGCTTGGTTCTTGAATACTTTATTTAATAGTTATAGTTTTTATTTTTGCATAATGTTAATGACGATTGTGCTTCTATCACTCGTTCGATAAAAAAAATATTTTTGTCCTTCATTTGAATGTACTTCCATCTATAGCTTGTACCTACATTTGGCATGTTCCCAACAAGTCCGTGTCATAGTTTTTCAAAAGGTGATGCGTGTGTTGTGTCATGTCGTGTTTGTATCTATGCGCTTAGTAGGTATTGGTAGTCACTAAACGAGAGAAGGCAGGGATAGACTAGTTCTTGGAGCTTAGTTCTCAACGTTCTCCGCACTTATGTGTAGGTCCTCATAGACTTGGAAGTAACATAGTCCTCTAGCTTCTCCATGAACACTTTCATTTCTTCTATATCTCCCAACTTATCTCTTCATCTCCAAGGTCCTTCCACACTTCCCCTTCACTAAGTTCTCCGTCAGTGGATATTGTGACACCATGAGGACTGCGTTGACAAAAATATCTTCAACTTCCTTTGTGGTAGCCTGGTCTTAATGACTACTCTGGGGGAGGTGGTGTGAGTTGGGTTTTGCTGGATAAGTTGGCATCGCTTGAGACAACTCACCATGACTGCTATGGGGCTTTCGTTCGAGCAGATGTTCTATCTCCGACGATGCATTTCCCACTTTTGTGATGATTGGGGATGGTCATTGATGAAATGCTTGCCTCAGTTGCTAATGAGGTGGACTTTGTGCTCCAAGTTGGTATTCAAGCAATATCATCATATCTGCAATTTGGAATTCCAATGGCCTTTCTTTCTGAATCTGCCACTTCTTCATTCTCTTGGAGCGTTGTCTAATTACACTATAGCTATTTCAGTTCCTTGCTTCCACTCATTGGCGAGGTTGTAGGCTCTAGGAGACTTCAGATTGTCTGCCTTATGCAGTCTGTGGGGCATCAATGGTTACTGACCTGTAATGATCTCAAAGCGCTCTTGTTGGTGGTGGAGTGCTTTCTCGGAATACAAATTGAGCTACGTCAAGTAATTGCAACACAATTGTGATTGACAATACGTCATTAACCAAGTTGTTTCCCGAGTATCCAGTTATGTTCCTTCATTGGGTGATGTCCAATATGATGGTGATAACGGATAGAAATAAGGACAGACACCTGTGATGAGAAGTAAAGGATGAATGTTTAGAGTTTCTTATTGATCCCTTTGAATTTGTACTGTTGTGGTTCCCGGACTCGTACAAGGACAGACAGTAAAATAATAAATGCATGCTCTAAACACACCTTCAAGCTGGTGCAAGGATATTTTAAATGTCTACCTTGTTGAGGACCAAGTACAAGAGAACTCTAGAACAGTTATTCAGGACGCGAGTCAGCTAAGTGACCACACTGACAGCATATGTTAAGTATCGGCAAGTATTTTAGAGATAAATAAAGTCTACCTCTTGCCTTCAATAACTATTCAAATTAATGGGAGTGTCACTGTCACTTTCTCACAGCTTAATGTTTTGCTCAATAAGAGTGTCAACCAACCAGGGACAGAACTGGGCATTTGAATCGGAGGGGGCCTAACTTGAAGGGATAAAAATTCACCAAAAGAACTGAACCAAAGAACACGACCATAATCACAAACATGTTTTATTAGTAATTATTTGAAGTAAAGATTTCCAGATTGTAAGCTACAAACCAAATACACAGATTATAATTTGTGACACATCAGGAAGTCAATAAGCTAGAGATCGAATTTGCCAATTGTGATGGCAATAAAAGTTGTTCATGACATCCAAAAATAAAGGTGGACATTTAAAGATAAAAAGTATAGAGAGAAAGATGCGAGGGTTAAAAAGTGCAGAGAGAAAGATGAGAGGGTTAGGACTGAGTTTTTTTCCTTTCCTTTTTTTTAAATTTAAATTCGTGAATCATTGAGTGGTGTGTAAATTAGGGAGGGGGAGATGAGGGATGCAAAGAAACCTATCAGAAGGATCTCTATTTGAAGAAGAGAAAAACTTTTGCCTGTTGCTGGGCCAAATGGAACATTTTAAAGGTGAAGTTAAAGACTAAAACTGTTGAGGGGGAGGGGGAGGGGGCCACTTAAATCTCTTTCTCATTTTGAGGCACATAATTTATACATCCAGATTTCTGAAACGAGGGGTGCCAAGGCCCCCACCAGTGACTTGGTGTCATGTATATGTGCTTGTGTATTCCAAGTTTAGCTTAGGCCTTTTGATGTAATATCCTTCCAATTGTATTGGCAGATTAACGTGACACTATATGACTGGGACATAATTACGAAAAGTGCAGTTCTTGGTTCAGTCACTGTTCCTGTTGGAAGTGAAGCTCAAACTGGTGTTGTGTGGTATATGTTGGATAGCTCATCAGGGAAGGTAATTGTTCCTTGAACCATGTCTTCCATTTTTTCGTCAGGGTCCATCACGAAGCCAGTGACCTCTTTTTCCATGCTCTTACCTTTAAAACTGAAACTAACTTATTGTTTGTCAGGTTTGTCTCCATATTAAAACAATTGAACACCCTGTAAATTCTCGCAGGTAGCCTTCTGTTTTATTTTTCGTTTTTTCTATATGTTGTTTAGTCTCTTTTTTGATCTTCACTATCTTGTTGACATACACACTGTTACATGGATTCTATACATGTCTTAGTATAAGGTTCATTTAATTCTTCTAAGGATACTTCACAATTTTAGAAGAGGGGTTGTAATATTGATCATTCAAAGAACTATATTTCAAGACATTAATAGGTAGATATTGTGTACAATATTTCCATTGTGCAGAATAACTCATGCTGGAGGTTTCTCATTTCTCATTTCTCATCATATGGAAACTGCATCTTGACTCATAGATACAACATCTGCGACCAATTTCCTCAATATGATGTATGCAACCTTACCCCTGCAAGCGAATAGCTCTTTCTGCAACCTGAACTCGTGACCCCCAGGTCACATTGGGGCAACCTTACTGCTGTGCTCGGACCAACCCCCTTAATAGGCTTTAGACTGGTCATGAATTTCATATATTGTTGTATTTTAAAAAAAAGGAATATTGTGTGGGAACGTGTTTGTGCAAGGCATGGGCTATTAAGGCATAAATTTAGGCCTAGATCACCACATAAGTAGTTTTTTGCAAACTATTTCATCTTTAGTGAAGTTGTTTTGAGTTTTTTTGCTTTTCCTTTTCCACTTTTTGAATGGTCTAATTGATTTTTAAACTGAATTCTGTTACTAGATTAAGTTATATGTTTCTCTCAACTTATGATAATGCAATGAACCAAAAATGTTTATAATACCCTTAAAATCGTTGGTTGTGGAAGCCTAAAATTTTGTAAGGGTAAATTACCTTGTCCCTAAATTTGCATCTTTTTCTGCTTTGGCTCTTTAAGTATTTTTCTAATTTCATCCTCTACCTATCTTATTTTTGTTAGATGTCTCAATTATCAAATACCATCCCTTTTGTGGACTAACGACAACATATCAGCACCATGAGGTGACATGGACTTTTACCCGACCCATGACCAAGGACAAACCTATATTCAGACCATCCAAACCCAGGATCCAATAACCTTGGCTTTTTCTGACCCGATACCAAACGACCATCACATGCCCTTCACATTTTATAAGTGTCGAGTAGAATTTAACAATTGAAGCAATTTGAGGAAATAAAAAAATTAAAGGATGGATAGAGAAAGAGCTCTTCAAAGGCCAAAAATGACAAACATAGTAAAATAAAAGGAGGAAAAATGTAACTTACAAGCTGGACAACAAAAATGGAGAGCTGCACACCCTCTTTTACATATGCAGGATATTTGTATACGCAAAAGAGATCTTTTATTTTTGCATCTGGCAAAGAGCTTTGTTATTCTAATTCCAGACCATTTTTTGATTGATTCATGTGCATGACTTACTTGGTTTTAACTTCAAGACCTTAACATCCTGGAGAGTGCATTAGATTATATCTGACTGTTGTTTTAGATGTTAGAACATGTCTAGGAGTGGCTGGAAGTTCTGTAGTGATATTGTCCTAGGAACCTAATAATCTCTTCAATGTAGCCCATAGCAAACACAGGATACACTACCCCGGGGTCTCAACCCCTTTCTAGAGCCTCCATGGAGCCGCAGTTGGCTCTAATGCCATTTATGAATTATGCTGCCCCAACTAGTCCAACGTAGCCCAAATACTTAAGCCGAAGTAATAGATGTAGCCCGCATGTTTCGTTATATATCAAATGTATTTGTAAAATCCCATAGATGTGGGATGGGATTTCATGAAGAGTGCCTCCTGTACGGCATACTGTAGTCCCTTGAGCGTAATTAATTAGGGCTGAATTTTTTAGATTTTGAGGGAACCAGTGTGAATCAGGTACTAAAATAACATGTATCAACCATGAAGGCTTGATTAATGTGAATGAAATGTGGTGGACCTATACCACACAAAATGAGTTCAAAAACAAATCCAAAGTATGAAGGCTTCTTTTGATTGACAATGGCAAGGAGGAGAGAGACAAAGAAATCTCTGATTGTGCAAAATAGTATTGCATCTGGTTTGATGCTTTAACAAAGAAATCTCTGGAGAGTCTTATAAAGTCTTCTAGAGCCACATCTCGGAGATATTGGGTAGTCAGGTCATGCTGTCATGGGTAATGCTTTGGACGGGTTCCGGATTTAGGTACTAATTTGACTCAATGTACAACCTTTGCGATACAGATAGGCATCAATTCTAGAACTATCCCTGCTTCATAGATTTACTCTAGGTTCATAATTTTCTAAACCCCTACTAGCCTATTGTAATTTGAAGAATTCTGTTTGAGCTTGCCCCATATTAGTTAATTATAACCTCCCAAAATTAGTATATGAGCATGGGCCCTCCATGCATTGCCAATTGATTTTGAGCTAGAACTTTTAACATGGTATCACAGCTAGTCTTTACAGGTTTTTGTACATTTATTGTCCCGTTGTTTATGCCTTAAGCGCACCTTGTTTTGTTATGATCCTTATGTTATAGATCCTTTGTGTAGCTCTACACATGCAGGTTAGGGTCGCACATGCGGGAGTGTTAGAGCCCCATATCGGTTAATTATAATCTCCAAAACTCCACTCATTGTCAATTGATTTTGAGTTTGATGCTTTAACAGATTTATTCTTTACTGATCTCCTCTAACTCTAGAGTCAAGCGCAATGGGCACCCACAATGGTCACCTTTGATATAGTTTGAAATCATGGGCTTATTTCTTCTATATTTTCTTATTCCTTCTATACCACTTGTTTATTAATTATGGGTAGAAGACAATCTTGGGTTCCTCCTCTATTGCCTTTCCTATTTTTACTCATTGTTGGCAGAGTAGGTTTATCTTGAGAAGCTAGAGAGTAAGCACAAGTATGGTAGGAGTAGAATGTCATAGGCTGCTGGGGGTGTAAAAAACAGTCGTTTGCTTTTGTCTTCCGACAGAGAAAGGATACAGGCATGTGTACATCTATATACGCGTTATCCAATATATAGGTGGTGATATTTAGCCAACTGGTTGGTTTTGGCCGAACCATACGTGGTTGGTTTTAGATTGTAGCTCCTTCTATTTTATTGTTCGGAGGATGGGGGAGGCTCTTGCTCTTTCTTTCTAAGCTATTCACTTATTTATCTCTTGTTTTTTTCCTCGACGGGGTGGAAATGAAATATTATTATTATTGTATATATCACTTTGCATGTTGATATTTTTGCACATGCAGCTCATAACTTTTATCTTTGTTCAAGCTTGAAATGCAAAAAAGAAAGGCAGTGTTATTGCCAATGAGGTGTTTGTCATTTTTTAGTAACTTAAGTAGATGAGGATTTGGCTGAGCACTAGACTGGTAGTATCTGGTAAGTATTCTGTTTTGTTGTATAATTGTGTGAATTGATGCGATCTCATCAAAGATTAAGCACATATACATATGTATCTATATATTCTATACACATTTTGTAGGGGTGCTTCGGTAAGTAACAGTTTGTACATGTATTTGGATTGACATGACATTCCTTTATGTGTGAGTATTGATATTTCATCCCTCCACAAAATAATGTACGCATACTAAAAGGAGTTATCATCTTTTTGTTTTTTTAGCCTTTTCGAATAACAATCATTATCAAAATATGTTTCTATTTGCATGACATTGTGGAAAGTGCTTTTATTTTGATTGTCCCATTTTTCCCTTGAGAATTGAGGATCTTTACTATCCTGTATAAGTCTTGAGCTTCCTTGTTGACAACGTTATATTTTTATCCTTCAATGTATTGAGTTAGCATAAATACATCTTCTCTCAGAGTTTTGAATGGATATGCTGGAGCTAAGGCTCGAAGAATGATTTCAGATAAACAAGGGCAGACAGTTGTTCATAAAAAACCGGGGCCTCTGCAAACAATATTTAATTTCATTCTAGATGAGGTAAGTTTTGTTTTAAGTTTGGTACAATATTAGTAATATTACTTAATTATAACACAAATAATACACTAATCTCCAGTCATATTGGAATAGTATGGAATCATTTTGCATCCAAGATAATAAAAGGGGTGTGAATCAAAGCTCCAAAGGATCAAATAATTTATACTAGGTCTCAACTTATTTTCTAAAAAATTGTAATGAATTTTAAGCTTGTCTTATTGTTGGACATGTGTCACCCGTGGAAGAAGTGTGTTCCTTTGAAATGGTCATGATAGAAGCGTGTTTGGATATAAGGAAATTGTGCAATAATAGGACATGTTTTCAAGTGTGTTTGTCATGTGTTGGGGCGTGTCTAGCCAATGTTTGGTTAATACTTGTCTGAGCAAGAGACAACACCTTCCTAGAAGTGTTCGTGCTTGTTAGTTGAGTTGCTTCAAAATTTATGTTGTATAAATTTTACGTCTTTTTACATAGCAAAAGTTATAATGCTTTGGGAAATTTTAAAACCTCAATTCCTTGGCCATTTTTGTATCTCTAGCTACTGACCGTGTTACTAATATTTCATGTTTCAGGTTGTGGAACATAGTTATTCATGTGCACTTGAGATGTCCTTTTTGTATCATGGTCGTATGTTCGTCTCTACAGGGCACGTTTGCTTCCATTCTAATGTATTTTCAAAGCGAATAAAGGTGAGCATACAATCTAAGTTGCAAAGATGTGTCCTGGTTACAATAGTAATCACTCTTATTAGTGTTCCATTAACTAAACAA
>JABCMJ010006275.1:0-14945 GCA_014822125.1 Arbutus unedo
ATCAGTAGTCGACATGACTACGATAATAGAGAATATAGGACAAACCCCGCTTTTGACAACTATATCAGCCCAACGACAACTATATCAGCCCAATGAACCACCAGATCAGAGCATTCATCTACCAAAACCAGAGGAAGAACCAAGGAGCAGCACCGATGCAGATCAAGGAAGCATGATGCGGACGAGAGAACACACCAGATTTGGACAGATCAGTCCACTGCCCTACAGAGACAGAGAAGAGCAGCAGCAAGGAAGGCAGTAGCAGATCTGGGGAGGTGTGGCGGCGACGGCGGCGGCTGCAGGCGGCGGTCAGACAGCGAAGAGAGCAGCAGATTGGAGGCGGCGGTGATGGAGGAGGAAGGATGTAGGTCGGCGACAGAGAGAGGAGGCAACGCCAAGAGGAAAGGACGGCGGCGGCGGTGGAAAACAAGGCAGTGGAAGAGAGAAGCAGATCTGAAGGGGGGAGGGCCTGGGACGCCGATAATGGCTGTGGAGGCGCGACGACGCCAGAAAGATCAGTGCATAACCGACGGTGGCGGTGGACAACTGAATTTAGGGTTTTATTATTTTTGCTCCTTACCACGGCTTTGATACCATGTAAGAGGAAAACTCACACCTTTTAGAGTTATTTATAATAAAATGAACGAGGTTAGGGATAACCTAATGGGTTTTAGTCATCGAGGCCCATTAGGGTTAACCTATACATGTAACCTACTTACGTAACAACTAACAAGACTACTGCAGCCCAAACCTATTCGCAACAACGTGATGATGCACAGTATTTTGAGTTGAGAAAACGTCTCTGTACGTTGTATCAACACTATCGGTTTGTAGCTGTGTATTATGCAGAGTTGAGCGGAGTATGACAGGAATTTGAATACTATTAAGGTTTTCAGGCTGTTTGTTCTGTTGATGCTACAAATTGGTTAAAAAAGTTGGAGAAAAAATGAGTTTATGACTTCCTTGTTGGCCTTGATATGAAATATGATCAGATTTGCGTGTAGGTGTTGGGTCGTGTTCTATTTCCATCTTTGGGAGAAGCCTATGCGAGGGGCGCTATGATGCACATTTCTCCTTCTGATCATTCTGTCTTGCTTGCCATTCTTTCACTGGATGGTAAGCCTCAGTCTAGTGCTAGCAGCAGGCCTAGTAATTGACTCACTCCGTTGTGGTTATTGCAACGACGCTGACCATACTAGGGATTTTTGTTGAAAGTTACATGGCCACCCCCCTCATGGGTGAGGGGGTGGACGCGGTGGTTGTGGCTCCAGGCCCATGTTTCGGAGTCTACAATTGTCACCTTGCCTGATTCTGGATTCAATATTAGGGCTCAGGTATTTTCTGATCACGTTGGTGGTTTTTCTTATGGGGAAATACAAGCTCTCCGCGGCCTTATGGTTTGGGCTGATTCTCCATCTATTATAGCTTTCGCTTCCACAACAGCTTCCACCTTATCCAATTTTGCTCACACAGGTATCCTAGTTTGTGCATTTATTGTCTCTTCTGCTGTTCCTTAGATTATAGATTCCGGTGCTTCCGATCATATGACATGTTGTTCCTCTGTATTTGATTCTTACTCTACTAGTTCAAGTAAGGATAAAGTCAGAAGAGCAGACGGGCCATTTTCTGCTATTTCAAAGAAAATTTTTGTTTGCTATTCTCCCTCATTGTTTCTCTCTTCAGTTTTATATATTCCAAATTTTGCCAGTAATTTTCTATTTATCGGTAGTCTTACTCGTTCTACAAATTGTTCTTTGAGTTTTTTCCCTACTCATTGTGTTTTTCAGGAATTGAATATGGGGAAGTGATTGGCAGTGGAAAAGCACATAGTGATCTCTATTTCTTGGACTCTACACGTTGTCGATCTCATGCACCCATGTCATGTGATATAGCTCTGCAAGGATATGCGAGTTCGGCTCTTTCTATGTTACATCAGTGGCATCGTAGATTGGGTTATCTCTTTTTTGGGATCTTAGAGAAATTTTTCCTAATTTAGTTGAACATTGTTCTCGGAGTCAATTTTTTTGTGAAACCTGTGAGATCGAAAAACATAAACGTTCTTTTTATGCACATATTAATAAAATGAGTGATTCTCCATTTGTGGTTATCCATTATGAGTATGATGTTTGGGGTCCTTTCCCTGTTCCATCTCTAAAAGGTATCGGTAGTTTCACTTTTATTGATTGTTATTATCGTGTCACTTGAGTGTATTTCTTAAGTTCAAAGGTGAAATCTTTTCATGCAATAGTGCGCACTTAGTTTGATAAGTAGATCAAAATTATTCGTACTGACAATGGCAGAGAGTATATCGACAGGAGTTTTCGGGCCTTCCTAGATGAAAATGGTATTTTTTTTCAGACCACTTATGTTGACACTCCACAACAAAATGGAGTTGCTGAACTCAAAAATTGCCATCTTGCTGAGTTAGCTCGCTCTCTTTTGTTCACTATGAATGTTCCTAAATTTTTATGAGGAGAAGCACTATTAGCTGCTACCTATCTTATCAACTGCATACCATCCAGTGTTCTCCAATTCCAGACTCGTCTTGAGTGTCTCCCTAGCAGTTTTCGTATCGCGAATCTACCTCCACGAGTTTTTGGTAGTGTGTATTTTGTTCATGTCCCTCACTCCTTGGGTGGCAAGTTAGGTCCGAAACCCATAAATTTTTTTCATTGGGTACTCTCCTACCTTGAAGGGCTACAAATGTTATCATCCTTCCTCTAAGAAGTTTTATATCTATATAGATGTCACTTTTTTGGAGACAGAGTCGTTTTACTCTTTCTCCACTCCATCTCTTCAAGGGAGCCTAGGCAAGAGGAAGAAATGTCTATCTGTTATAATCATACTAAGAGGGAGCCACTATTTTATAACCATGGTGAAAGGGAGAAGGAAAAGAGACCAATATCTGCTGAAGGAGCCACACATGACATTGGTATTGATATGGGGGAACGTATACATCGGCTACAAGAGGCTAACTTAAATACCTACACTAGCCGAAAAAAAATGAGAAGTCTTCATGTGTGATACCCCCTTGTCCATCACAATCGCCTGATCCAGTTCCAGACTCCTCGGCTGACGCATCTAGTAATGACTCTTCTCTTATTGAACCTTCCTTTATTGATTATGATAATCTTCCTATCCCCCTTCGAAAATGTGTTAGGTCATGTACTCAACATCCTGTTTCCCAATTTGTCTTTTGCAATCGTTGATCTCCTTCATACCATGTCGTTGTTTCATTTCTTTCTTCTATATCTATTCCACAGAATTGGCAGGATGCAGTTATGATACCTAAGTGAAAATGAGCTATGGTAGAGGAGATAACAGCTTTGAAAACGAATGACACTTGGGAGCTAGTACCGCTTCCAAGAGGAAAAAAATTAGTGGGATGCAAACGGGTTTTCACTATTAAGCAGAATGCTAATGGTATAGTTGAGAGATACAAGGTGAGAGTTCTTGTCAAGAATTTTACTCAAACCTATGATATTGATTATGAGGAGACTTTTGCTCTAGTAGCAAAGATGAACTCTGTGCGAACTCTACTCTCTTGTGCTGCCAATTTAAATTGGCCTATTTATCATTTTGATATGAAGAATGCTTTTCTTCATGGTGAGTTAGAGAATGAGGTGTATATGGATATACCAAAAGGTTTTTCTTCCTTTGAGATAGAGGGAAGGGCGTGTAAATTGAAAAAGGTCTGTTATGAGTTGAAACAATCACTTAGAGCTTGGTTTGGTAGATTTTTAAAGGCTATGTTGCAGTTCGGGTACAGAGTCATGCAGATCATACTATGTTTATCAAGTGTAGTGCAAGATTGTTGTCCTTATTGTTTATCTTGGTGATATAATAATAACAGACAATGATGTTGATAAGATTCTTAATCTCAAGTTTAGTCTGGTTTAAGAATTTGAGATTAAGGATTTGGGACTGCTTAGGTACTTTCTTGGAATGGAAGTGATTCCATTCCAAGGTCTGATAGGGGTATTTTTATTTTTCAATGGAAGTACATACTTGATCTCTTGAAAGAAACAGGCATGTTGGGTTGTAGACCTGCAAATTTCTTTATTGAGGCGAAACATCATCTTAGTAGAGACTTGGGGGAGCACACTGATAAGGATAGATATCAATGCCTAGTGGGTCGACTGATATACTTAGTCCACACTTGACCGGATATTACTTATGCAGTAGGCGTTGTTTGTTAGTTTATGCATGATCCTCATACTTCACATCTGGATGCAGTTTATCGTATTTTGAGGTATCTCAAATCAACTCTAGGAAAAGACATTCTCTTTTCTAATCACGGTCACCTGCGGTTGGACGCATTCACTTATGCCGACTGAGCTGGTTTTGTGGATGATAGACGCTCTACTTCTGGCTACTGTACGCTCCTTGGGAGAAATTTGGTTACTTGGCGAAGTAAGAAGCAATCAGTAGTTGCTAGATCTAGTGTAGAAGTTAAGTATAAAGCTATGGCTCGTAGTGTTTGTGAGCTCTTGTGGCTCAAATCCTTGTTACGTGATTTGAGAATGTCTAATAATGGTCGTATGAAACTCTACTGTGATAATAAGGCTGCCATAAGCATTGCTCACAATCCTGTCCAACATGACCGAACGAAGCATATAGAGATTGACAGACACTTTATTAAGGAGAAGCTGAGTGATGGTTCGATATGTATGCCTTTTGTGAGATCTTGTGACCAACTGGTTGGCATCTTCACAAAAGGACTGGGCAGTAAGAGTTTTCACCCCATTGTGTTCAAGTTGGGCTTGATTGATATCTTCGCACCAACTTGAGGGGGAGTATTAAGTTGTGTGTGTTACGTACTTAGTTTAGATAGAGTAATAGTTGTAATTCCATTGTTTTTTCTTTTTCTTCTTGTATAGCTATTACGTAATGAGAAGGAAAACATTAATTAGGTATTATTAAATCGAACAAATACAAATGAACATGTCTCTTAATAATATGAATAGATAATCTATATAACAAGATAGGGAGATATTTTTAGAAGGAATATTCTTTTTTCTGTAAGTCTTAACTATTCATTCTACATGTTTAATGGTCTAAAAATATCTTTCGTACAAACTAACTTTTGATTGACATTTTAATAAATACTTATTATACTTTCTACAAATATCAGTCTTTTATTTTGCACATCTAATGGTGTAAAAAATTACTCACTTTTTACCTTACAAATCACAACCCTTCATTTTGTACATCTAACGGATATAAAAATATTACTCGCGCAAACTAACTTTTTAATATTGTTTTCTTGAATACTTAGCCAGTTTTATCCTAAACATCTATATTACAAGATAGGGAGGTATTTTAGAAAGAATCTTTTTTTCTGTAACAATTTAGTAGTATGCTTATGACAAACTAACTTTTGCATGACATTTTAGTAAATACTTAGCATTTTTCATAGTAAAAATCTAGATAATAAGATTGAGAAGTATCTTCAAGAAATATTTTTTTTATAAATCTCAACCTACACATACATTGGTCTAAAAGTATGTTTCTTAGACATTAACTTTTGAAGGGCATTTTAATAAATACTTATTATATTTTTTTTATTAATATCAATATTATTCCACACATCTGACGGTGTAAATAATTAATCTCACATACTCGCTTTTTAAGGACTTTTTTTAATAAATACTTGTGATATTGCCGGAAACCGATGTTGTGGTACTCCTGCGTGTTTCCAGCACACAAGTGTGTGGTTCCTGCACACAAGTCGTAAGACCGGGCTGGTTTTCCAACCAAAGTCTCTCCGACGATCAAGTAAGATAGAGGTATAGAGATAGAGAGAGTATGCTGGTATGTACGAGGTACGATTGTGAAATGTAAGAGGTTCTTGACCTGGCGACCCCTTAAGTAGGGTAGAGAATGGAAGGATTCCATTTGAGACTGCAAAGCTCAGAACTAGACTAATGCGACCTAAGTTTGCGTGCTTTTAGGCATAGACATTCGTTAGTATTTATATATGCTTTGGTATCTATGTGATTTGTTAAACAGGTGAAGACAAAATCGCCATCAAAACTTGAGAATCCAAAAGTACCTCTAGACCCACTTTTTCAGATTGTGGCTCCTTATGCATGTTTTGTCAGAATCCACGCCAAACACTTCTATAATTCATAATCAGAATTTAGAACTCGGAATTTGCTCCCAGAATATGTGGCAAACACCCACTTAAACTAACCCTATAGTAGAACAATGTCGACATTTGGAAAGCTGGTTTCTAGAATATTATAGAATCTAAATTTCACATTCTCTCTTTGTTTGTTCGTTCCAAAGAGGACCTACTGGAAAACATATATCCCCCAAAATGGCATGCCCGGTGAGGTGCTACCTCACATATCTATAAAGTATGAGATGCAATTTGATGAAGCAATGTTATCATTTCGGACTGAAGGGTGGAGAAATCAGATTTATGTTGTGTTCGAGTGATGCATTTGTAGAAAGAGGAGTCAACACGTCATATTAATATATCGTGTTCATCTCATATCTATGCTCGTTTAAACAAAGTCCTTTTGCAGGTTGTGGCTTTCATATGTGGCATATTTTATTATGGAATTTTCCCTTTGCAACCACCTGAAGAAGCCAATATGTCAAATGCAAAGAGGTAAGATTGTTGAACTCTGAGAGAATGCTAAAAGAGGATGTGTGGCATATGTTATTATGGAATTTTCCCTTTGCAGCATTCTCCTTAGTGCTTTCCAAAAGAGGATGTCTAAAGAATTTGGGGAAAATCCTTTTCAGTTTTGACAGAAGATATGGTGTTTAACAACCTGAAATTGCAAATAACTGTTATTAGACTTCAAAGATACAAAGTATTTAGGATTAATTCACCAACCCTAATACACACGACATAAGGATATAGAGTATCAAAATATGACATAAAGAGTTAACTACTCGCTATAATCTGGCACTTCCCTTCTAGCTGGTACATATATATGACAAAGACCCAACTTGTTACGCAACAACTATGGACGTGGTTTGAACAATGATTTGGTGAAGATATCATCTAGATGTGTTCCTGTATACACAAAGGAGGTAGTTAACACACCATTGTCTACGTTTTCTCAAAAAATATGACAATCCTTCTTAATATTCTTAGTTTTCTCATGAAATATGGATTTGAAACAATATGAATGGCTGCCTAATTATCACAATCTATAGGTATAGGCAATCGCACACCAAACCCTAACTTCTTAACTAAAATATCACACCTATACGATCTCACATGTAGTGTGAACAATAGCTCTATGCTTTGCTTATATGCTAGACCTTCCAACGACTGATTGTTCCTTGCTCTTCTAGGTAACAAGATTGCCACCAATAATAGTACAATGGCCCGTTGTTTATCGTCCATCGCATAATGATTATGCCCAATCAACATCAGTAATTGCCTTAAAGCGTAGATGACGATTAGACTGGTAAAATAAATCGCGTCCATGATGAGCCTTAAGATATCTCACAATACGAAGCGTAGCTTCCTAATGTGGAAGGCAGGGAGCTGACAAATCTATTCACAATACTAACAACAAAGGAGGGATGAGTAGTGGTGGGGCAATTCAATTTGCCAACCAAGCGATAACATTGGTTCAGATGAGGAAGCATCTCTCCCTGATCAACGCAAGTTTGACTTTTAGATCCATATGTGTCTCCACATGCCTTAACCCTAATAATCCAGTGTCTTCTAAAAAGTACAGTGCATACTTCCTTTGTGACATGTCAATCTCATTCTTGGATCTTGCTGCCTCAATACCCAAGAAATACCGCAACTTACCCAAATCTTTAGTACGAAGTTGTCGTTCGAAGAAGTGTTTTCAACTCATCAATACCTTTATGATCATCTAGTAATGATGATATCATTCACATACACAATCAACGATATTTTACCTCAATCTGACGATAGATAGAAGAAAGAGGGATCAGAATGAGAGCAACGCATACAAGACTAGAATACAGCATCACTAAAACTTTCAAACTAAGCGCGAGGTGACTGCTTCAAATCATGAAGAGCTTTGCGGAGTCGACAGATTGAAACACGCGCCCCTAAGCAACAAATTCCGGAGGTTGCTCCATATACACCTCTAACAGATCACCATCTAGGAACGCATTTTTGACATCCAATTGAAATAAGGACCAACCAAGAGTAATAGCAAGGGAGCTAAGAATTCGGATAGAGACAATCTTGGCCACAGGAGAGAAAGTCTCGGCATAATCAAGACCATATGTCTAAGTGTATCCTTTCACCACAAAGCAAGCCTTATACCTCTCAACAGAGCAATCCATATGGTATTGGATAGTGAAGACCCAACGACGATTATCCAAAAAAAAAGAAGACCCAACGACAACTGACATTTGACTTTCTCAACAGATAAGGGACTAACTCCCATGTGTCATTATCATGAAGAGCAGACATTTCAGCTTCCATAGTTGACCGTCATTTAGGTGTAGACGAGGCCTACAAAAGATATTTGAAGCAACAAAAGCACATAAGGAGAGAGACAAATGATATAAGAGACATAATGAGAAAGTGGATGAGAGGTGCAAACGTGGTTACCTTTACGGAGAGTAATGGGAAGATCATGGGAAGATCAACTAATGGCACTGGAGAAGAAAATATCGCATCACAAGGCGGAGGAGGAGCAGTGACAGGTGGTGGTGAGGTAGTCTTTGGCCGGCGAACATACATCGGCAAGGTTTCATGGGAGATATAGCTGGGGAGGGAATAACTACAAGAAATACGGATCAACAAGATTTGTGTGTGCGAAAGAACGACAATGACTCATTAAATCTAACATCTGCAAAATGACGACAAAGAGATGAAGATAAATCGATACCCTTTTTGAGTGCAAGAGTAGTTGAGAAAGATAGAACGGCTCAGGAATCAAGCTTGTCCCGGTCTGGATTAAGAGCATAAATATAACACGTGCACCTAAAAATTTTTAGCAATAAGAAGTAGAGGGGACAGTGAGGGAATAAAACCCTATGGGGTATCTAACCCCCAAGGACACTAGAAGGCATACAATTAATCAAGTGACACGTCGTAAGAATAACATCACTCCAATATGACTTAGGAACTTGCATTTGGAATAATATTGCACGCACAACCTCAAATAAATGACAAATTTTGTGTTCAACAACCCATTTTGGTGGGGAATGCAAGCATAAGAGGACTAATGAAGAATACCATGGTTGTCAAAAAATTGAGATAGAGCTATATGAAAGAATTCAAGAAATATATGATACGAGTATCAAATTGAGTTCTTATTTCCATGTAAGATGACTTCAAAATTGAAGACAATTTTGATCTTTCTTTCATAAAATAAAGATATGTAACATGAGATAAGTCATGAATAAAAATAACATAATAACATAACACTGAAAACTAAAAACATTGGTAACCCGCATGGGACCCTAGATTTCTGAATGAACTAATTGAGAATGACACAACACACGACTCTCACCTCAGATAAATTGTTGAATAATATTGTGTGAAAGTTTAGTTAGAGATTATGACTCTAAACCTTTATATAGTAATTCCAATATGAGTACAATTACAAGAAATACCCTTAGGCTCCTCCCAACATAGAAAGACAATAATATAAAAAGACAATAAGGAAAGACACAGTAATAAGGAAAGATAATAATATGGCAACTAAGACACCAACAAAGAAAATAAACTAATATAAGGAGATAATCCAATATATGGTGAATCTTTAACACTCTCCCTCAAGCTGGTGCGAAGATATCTCTCATGCCCAACTTGCCAAGAATGAAATGATGAGGTTGGCTTCCAAGACCTTTGGTGAGGACATCTGCCAGTTGTTCACTTGATTTCACAAATGGAGTGCAAATAATCCCACTGTTCAACTTCTCCTTGATAAAGTGTCCGTCAATCTTCACATGCTTGGTTCTATCATGCTGAACCGAATTGTGAGCAATACTAATGACTGCCTATTGTCACAATATAACCTCACGGGTTCTATACACTTAAACCTTAAGTCTCTTAGTATGAGTTTTATCCACAACAACTCACAGATCTCTTGTGACATCGCCTGAAATTCTGCCTCGGCAGTGGATCTAGATATGACAGCCTGTTTCTTGCTGCACCACGTGGCAAGATTACCTCCTACAAAGGTGCAGTACCCTGAAGTAGATCTCTTGTTGCAAATTAAGCCTGCCCAATTTGCATCTGTATATGTCTCTACTTGTATATGATCATGGCTCCCAAAGAAGAGGCCCTTCCCGGGGATTGACTTCAAATATCTAAGAATTTGAAGGACAACATCATAGTGAGACTCATGAGGAACATGCATAAACTGACTTACCCCACCCACAGCAAGGGCAATTTGAGGACGAGTATGTGACAGATAGATTAACTTGTCCACCAATCACTGATATCTCCCCCTGTCTATCACTGCTCTATCTGTGTCATCTCCTAATTTTTGGTTAGGCTCCATAGGCATATAACATGCCTTGCACCCGAGTAAACCGGTTTCGGTTACAAGGTCAAGGACATACTTTCTTTGTGTGATAAAGATTCCTTGATTGCTCCTAACTACAATTTCTAGAAAATATTTGACACTTCCCAGATCCTTTATTTCAAACTCTTTTGCAAGGTACCCCTTTAACATTTGCATCCCCTCCACGTCATCGGCTGTAAGAACAATATCATCCACATATACTATGAGAGCAGTTAGCTTACCCTGTGAGGAGTGTCGAATGAAGAGTGTGTGATCACCTTGGTTTTTCCTAAAATCATATTTAATCATTGCTTGAGTAAATCTTTTAAATCATGCTCTCGGATATTGTTTAAGCCCATATAAGGACTTTTTGAGTCTACAAACCTTTCCCACTATCTTGGGATCTTCAAAGCCGGGGGAATGATCATGTACACTTTTTCCTCCAGATTTCCATGCAAAAAAGTATTCTTTACACCAAGCTGATGAAGTGGCCAATTGTTGTTTGCCGCTAGTGTAACTGGAGCAAAGGTCTCCTTGTAATCTACTCCATAGGTTTGTGTGCACCCCTTTGCTACCAACCTTGCCTTATATCTCTCAAGGGATCCATCCGCTTTGTGCTTGACTGTGAATACCCTCTTACATCCCACCGTTTTGTGCCCGTTCAGTATCTTAACCAACTGCCAAGTGTTATTTTTATGAAGAGCTTTCATCTCTTCTAACATGACACATCTCCACTTGGGATCAGTGAGTGCATCCTGAACATTATTAGGAATAGACACGGAAGCAAGTTTTGAAACGAAGGCTTTATGAGAAGGTGACAGCCGACTATACGAGATAAATTTAGCCATCGGATGTTGGGTACAAGCCTGGGCACCCTTGCGTGTGGCAATGGGTTCATCTAAATCATCTAATTCATTGTCAGAAATAAAAGGAGAAGAGGAAGTAGGAGTACTTGAACCTGTACCACGTGATGGTGATTGTAGTGTTGGATCAGGAAGGATGGTCTTATGTCTTGGCGTCTTGTGATAAAGAATATCTTCTTTTCTTGCGGAAGGGCTTACTGTTTCCATAAACTCTGCCCCTTGATTTTCCATTTCCACTTCTTCTCCCTCAGTATCCTTCTCCAATGTATCCAGTATCTCAAAAAAATTAGACACAGGCATAGATAACTCCGGAATCTCTTCCATAAAGTGTACTCTCCCCCTGAAAAGGTGAAGGGGAGGCGAAATAGGACTGTGACTCAAAGAATGTGACATCCATGGAGACAAACCACTTGCGGGTTGGAGGATGATGACACATATGACCCTTTTGGATGGAAGAAAAATCGAAGAATATGCATTTAAGGGCCCGTGGATCAAGCTTGCACTGGGTAGGACAATGATTATGAACGAAGCATGTACACACAATGACATGAGAAGGGATGGAGAACAGCGTAGAAGAGCTAGTAAGTACTGTGACAGGTGTACGTTTATCGAGAACGCGGTTATGAAGACGGTTGATTAGGAATGTAGCAATCAAGATGGCATTACCCTATAATTGTTTTGGGACATGCATCCAGACACTCATGGTTCATACCATATCTAAGAGGTGGCAATTCTTGCGCTCGGCGACACCATTTTGTTGAGGGGTTTTAGTGCAAGAAGTTTAATGAATTATGCCATGGTCCCGAAAACAAGTTTCAAGACCACCTTCCCCCCCCCCCCCCCCCCCCCAATTATCAGAATAGACAATTTTGACAAGTGCCTCAAATTGAGTGCAAATCATTTTATGAAATTTTTTAAAAATAGTATGAATTTCACTTTTACCTTTCATCAAATAAATCCGTGAAGTACAAGAAAAATCATCTACAAAAGAGACAAATCACCTATAACCTTTAAGGGAAATAACTCATGAAGGGCCCCAAACGTCAGTATGAGTAAGACTAAATGGAATAGGACTTCTATTATTACTCGGGTAGAAGGAAGTCCGATGATGCTTGCCCAGTTCAGAAGATTCACACTTAAAAGTGGAAATAGTTTTATTGTCTAATAAGGAAAGAAACAAGTGTTGTAATAAATAAAAAGAAGGATGGTCAAGACGGTGATGCCATAACCAGATAGTGTCAGTAGAGGAATCAAAAACCCTCAAGAGATGAGCCTGTTGGTGACTGTCCGAACTTCCTTCCACGAGATCCAAGACATATAGACCATTTTTCTCTTTACCACTGTCAATTGTCTTCCTCGTGATAAGGTCCTGGAAAACACAGTGAGAAGGGAGAAATGAGACATTGCAATTTAAGTCACGATTAATTTTGCTAATAGACAGTAGATTAGTAGAAAAACTAAGAATATGAAATACAGAGGATAATGATAAGGTCGGGAAAGCATGTACTAAAACTTTGCTTGACATAGATGAAAAAGTGTCATCGGCAATTTTAACTCTATTTGGACCTGAGTATGGTTTATAGGTGGAGAACATAGATACACCAGTCATATGATTAGATGCACTGGAATCAATAACCCAAGGAATAATAGACAGAGAATGGAGTGCACTCACAGAATTAGCTATATTACCTGAATGGGCAAAAGACAATGAGGAACCAGTGGGGTTATCAAGTGGCAACATAAAGCAACGGAGAGTCTCCATCTCTGATGAAAAAAGAGGTTCTAATGAAAATGGAGTCGGATCACTAACAGCTAGTGAATCTACATCCTCTGTGTGAATCTACAACCTCTGTGTGATGGGCACGCGATCCTCCCCCTCTACCACCATAACTCCCAAACTTGCCACTCGATGGCCCAAAGTAGCCACCTTTCCCACGATTGCCTTTGCCCCCATTGAGTTTCCAGCATGTCTCCTTGGTATGGCGAGGGCTCTGGCAATGATCGCAAAACAACTTATCCTTCTCATCAGGAGGTCTCTTGGTAAAGCTATTTTGGTTCCAAGGTTGGCTCCTACCATCATTGTAGGGAGTAGAGACCAAGGCAGAGCGGTCAGAAGGAATAGTAGACAACAAGGTAGCACGTCGGCTTTCTTCATTCTGAACATAGGCAAAAACTTCTCTGAGAGATGAAAGTGGCTCCATTCCTAATACTCGACTACTAATGAGATCATACTTCTAATTTGGACCAGCAAGAAACTTGAATATTCAGTCTATGTCAACCAACTACATATAACTCGCAGCATCTTTAGTGCAGATTGGGTTCCAATCTTAGTAATGATAAAAGACTGCCATAAGCCGATAAGGGTAGTGAAGTACTGGAGAGCTGTCATCTGATCCTGTTTCTGCCGTTCGATGGTGCGCTTTATGTCATATATCTGAGCCATGTTTCCTTTGCGAGCATAGGTAGCCACAAGGGCATTCCAAATCTCCTTGGTAAAATAAGATATTCCTTGCCGATTGAAGGAATCGTAGAATGTACTTGTCTGTTCATCACTTGGGAATTCTCTATATCTCATTTTTTATATCCCGGATCCTTAACAGGCGGTGATGGTGTTGTCCCATCGACATAACCTGGGCAGTCTAGATTTTTTAGAAATAAGATTGCCGAGCGTGACCAAGAGAGGTAATTCTGACCATCAAATAGGGTAATAGTGATTCTCAAGTTAGAGTTGTCTTTGGAGATAATACTCTCCCTCTCTGCCAATGGCTGGGAGCTTTGGTAGATTTCTCCTCCCCCATAGCAAACAAAGACAAATACTCGTAACAATTACACGATAAGAGATAGAACACTGGAAGCAACGAACAAGCCGTAAGAGATCTGAAATTTATGGAAGGATCATGGGTTGATCTAGAAGCCCATCAAAAAAAGGATCAGGAACACGAGAGAGTTCAGCAGAGAGCAGCGATGATGACGCTGGTGGTGGTTGTGAGTGGCAAAGGTGGGTCATAGTGGTTTGCGGGTGTCATGAGGTGGCTGATGGGTGTTCAGTGGGTTGGCGATGGGCTGGTGATTGAGTTTTAGGAAAGAGTCACTCGTGGCAGTCGTGATAGAGAGCAGGTCAGGGTTGGGTTTTTGGTGGTGGCTGGTAGTGGCGGCTATAGTAATTGGCCAAACCCTACTAAGGGCGACTCTGATACCATGTTGAATAATATTGTATGAAAACTTGGTTAGAGATTATAACTTTTAACCCTTTATATAGTAATCCCAATATGAGTACAATTATAAGAAAAACCCTTAGGTTCCTCTGAACATAGAAAGACAATAATAAGGAAAGACAATAATATGACAGCTAAGAAAGGAAATAAGCCAATATATGGTGAATTTTCAACATAAATGACACTCTACGATGGTTAGTAAACTCACAGACTTCACATGACAATTAAAAAATATGCATAGTTACATGAAAGAACTAGCTATTTAAGGGTCTGTAGGGACAGATGACCAAGGCGACAATCATGCTAATATGGTTACAGTGATGATTGAAGAGCAATAGAGTTAGGGTGAACGTCATCGGCAAAGTAGTATAGGTCACCACGTTCATCACCGTCAC